>LBNU01004536.1:202858-222450 GCA_014162995.1 Artemisia annua | reverse complement strand
CAAGCACAAACGTCCAAGGAAAGATGATGATCCTGATTCTGATCCTAAAAGCAAGAAGTCAAAGAAATCAAAAGGACCATCCTCTTCACAACAGCCGCACAAGACTTCCAAGGCTCCTCCTTCCAAACAACAAGCTCCAGCATCCGGCTCCGGTCCGACACAATCAGAAGAACAAGTTATGTTTCAACCAGCTGATACTCAGGAAGAACCAGAATCAGCAATTCCCGAATCAGAAATTCCTGAATTTCAAGCTGGTCCATCATCTAAAACAAAGACTAAAGAGAAGAAGCAGTCGTCAAAGTCAAAGAAAAAGAAGCAAAAGACCACTCACTTCTCATGGCTAGATGTGGACGAAGCTCCTAATTCTGATTGGTTGACCGAAATGATCAAAGCACAACCATCACTTGAGACTGAAGAACCAATGCCTGGAAATACTTTGACTCAGAGTATTATGTCGAGTCTTCAAGTTGAATGGTTGTCAAAAGCAGAATTGAGAAGGATCAACCGTGAAGCTACGGACTTTCTGAAGAAAAGGTCAGGAAATAAAGTCAAACTCATATTCAACAAAGATCCCAGGATTTCCTTCGTCAAGTCCATCAGATTCGTTCCAAGGACAAAAGGAATGAGAATCCCTGATCATTTCTTGGATGATGAAATCAGAAAGACTCAGAACTACAAGATTTATGACAAAGCATTCAAAGCTGGAAGAGTTGGTTACACTGAGAAAGAAGAAGAACCAGCTTCAATTGTTCAAACCCGAAGCAGGAGGGGTGGCAAGTCTGGAAGCACTAGAAGTACCACTACTACCCAACAACCAAAGACTGCACAAAAGCCACCCACCAGACCAAGAAGGAAAGCTGCCCCAAAGCAGATTCCACAAGATGAACCATCAGCTTCATCATCTGAAACGGAAACCGACTCTGAGTTCGGCTCTGAATCAGATGACGAAGAAGATTATGAAAGAAGGTCAAAGGATCAGGATGACAAAGAAGATGAAGAAGAGGAATTTCCAGGGCTTGAACTGACAAAACAATTAAGCAAGGAAACTGCCGAGCAAGAACAAAGAAGAGGTACGGGTATTACCATTAATGAACCGAGTGATGCTAATCGTGATGAAGAAGCAGAAGATGAACCAACTGCAGAGCCACTGGTTGACAAACGAAAACTCAAGAGTATCATTGTCGACACCAGGGCTGAAAAGAAGCAGGAAGAGAAAGATTTCAGGGCATCTGTACTACTTAATCTCCAACATCCACAACCTTATCAAACACCGATTAATCTTCAAGGACATGAGGCTGGCTCTAGTAGCACTTTAGTTCCTCAGACCGAAACTGAACAACGTGACCCTGAAGGGAACACCATCATGGAAGAAGCTACAGAGGAAGATAAAGAGCAAGAGCAGACTGAGTACATCACACCTGAATTCGTTGCTCAAGTTAAGAGAGATGAGGAAATCAAGAGGAAAGCTAAAGAGGAGACGGATAGATTGCTCCGTGGACTCGATCAAGACGAAGAACTCATTGACACTGATCAATTTATCAACAGTCCTCCGCACTCATCTTCACAGAATCCCCCGATTCCATCAGGCACACCTCCAAGGGATCCCTCACCTCCTCCATCAGAACCAGAGCATGAATCATCTTCATCATCATCATCACATCACTCTTCACCACCACCAACAAAGAAAACATCCAAACGCAAATCAATCAAGAAACGGAAGGGAGGCAAAGCATCTTTGACAGCATCAAAACGGATCAAGAAAGCTTTTGATTTGGCAAGGAAGAAAAGGAAGGAGACACAACATCAAGCTGGAGACCTTAATGACCAAGTCCAACTGCTCTCCAAACAGGTCAAAACTTTGACTTCACAAGTCAAAGATCTCCAGGAAGCAAATGCACTTGTCGACAAGCTTATGTATGCCGACATGGGTGGGATGATCAAGGAATACACCAATGAATATCTTCATGATAATCTTGCTGCAATTGCTACACCAGCTGTGTCTGAACTTATAGAGCCGATTCGTACAAAGCTGAACTCCAGGATCAAGCACAGCATCGAGCGTATGCTTGAGTCTACTCCTTTCTACCTTCGCACCGACAGGGCTCCTCCATCTCCAGATGAACTCTCAACTGAACAACTTCAAGCCCTGTTAGCTGCAAAGCTAAGGAATAAGGAGGACAAAACTCCTGAAGAGTCAACAATGTTCGAGGCACTTCAAACCATTGCCTCGAAAGAATCATGCAAGGAAGCAGCCGGCAAGCACAAACGACCAAGGAAAGATGATGATCCTGATTCTGATCCTAAAAGCAAGAAGTCAAAGAAATCAAAAGGACCATCTTCTTCACAACAGCCGCACAAGACTTCCAAGGCTCCTCCTTCCAAACAACAAGCTCCAGCATCCGGCTCCGGTCCGACACAATCAGAAGAACAAGTTATGTTTCAACCAGCTGATACTCAGGAAGAACCAGAATCAGCAATTCCCGAATCAGAAATTCCTGAATTTCAAGCTGGTCCATCATCTACAACAAAGACTAAAGAGAAGAAGCAGTCGTCAAAGTCAAAGAAAAAGAAGCAAAAGACCACTCACTTCTCATGGCTAGATGTGGACGAAGCTCCTAATTCTGATTGGTTGACCGAAATGATCAAAGCACAACCATCACTTGAGACTGAAGAACCAATGCCTGGAAATACTTTGCAGATGACTCAGAGTATTATGTCGGGTCTTCAAGTTGAACGGTTGTCAAAAGCAGAACTGAGAAGGATCAACCGTGAAGCTACGGACTTTCTAAAGAAAAGGTCAGGGAATAAAGTCGAACTTGATTACCATATGGAGAACATAGCCTGCGCATTATCCGGCTCATTCGACTGGCTCAACCCTGAATCAAATGTCGACACAGAAAAGAAGACACCTTACTTCACAGATTGGACAAAACCGTTGCCTCTACTAGGCTTTCCAGATAGACCCAAGATCCCTTACAGACACTTCTTCAACAACGACTTCCGATATCTCCAACACGCTCACGAAACTTCAAAGGAACGATATGCATCTTCACTGACACTTTCAATTCCAGCAGCCCGATATGAACTACCTGACATTGAAGAGTCCGCACCAATCTACTGCAAATCAGTTGTCACATACAACAGAGAAGCTCTTCTCGGTATTCAACACTGGCCGGAAAAACGAAAGCTTGGCTATACCCACAGACTACATCTCAAGTCCAGTGAAAATGTGAAGCAACCGCTTCGTATCGTTGCCATAATGGAGATCGTGGAAGAGAAAAGATTCAACTACGCTTTCATGAAGGAAATCGTCGTCAAGAGACTAGACGAGAAGAAGTACAAGTTTTGTGAAGCAGACTTCCCAGATTTGAACCTGAATGACATTGAAGACATGTATTTGGAGAAGGTTCAAGGAAAAATGCTTAACTTCCCAAGGGAAACTCAATACAACTTCATCGCGTCTCTACTACTCTACATCAGACGGGTTATAGTTCAAGAAAGGGTGGAAGATCTTCAACTAGGCGTGGAGAGTTATCAGAACACCATCAACCTCACCAAACCACAGCTCATATTTCCAGGAATTCTAGAGCTATCACAGTATACTCTCGTGCAACAACCATCGTTCGGAATCATCTACCTCAACAAGAAGAATAAACTTCGTCTTATGCGGTTCGATGAAATTCCGAAGTTTTGTGACGAGACACTTCTAAGAGTTCGTGATGGATTGGCAGAAAGGTTAGATGATGAGAAGAAAAGGTTGAAAGAAGGTCGAGAAACAAGGTGGAAAGCTAATGGACGCAGAATGATACGCAACTTTGTCCATACCATTGAAGAGAGGCTGTACCGTCGTCAACAGATCAGAAGGTTGGAAAGCTACATTGGTATTCGTCCTTCATTTCCGGTCTTGACATTTAGACGACCAGATCCACAGTTCACAGACTTTGATGCATAGCTTACATTCTTTCGGTACCAAAATTTCAATATTTTCATTTATTTGATTTGATTTGTAATTATTAAGGCTTGTGCACACATAACAGTGTACAATCCGCACTTTGTATTTAAAGGACCCTGTGGTACGCCTCAGTGCCACAATCCTAATATAAGGAGCGAAAGCTTCTTACTTTTGAGTAGAATTAATCAAACCTTTCAGTATTTTCTCAATTCTGCTCAAAAGACAAGTATTACACCTCAATAAGTAATCACTTGTTGAGGGGGAGTACTTGATTTCAAACATCGTTCTTAAATCTTAAAGTCTTGTTGATTTCTCCTCATAAGACTCAAAAAAGGCATATTTTAATCAAAACGTTTACAAAAACAACATTTGATATGCTATTTTTGAGGGGGAGAAGAAGAAAAGTGATTAAAATATGATGTCAAAAGTCTTATCTTGTGCGAGCTCGACTCAGAATTGACCCACGAATTGACAAAACAACAAATGTTAGTATTCGAAAGGATTTATCCAAGTAGAAAGTACCGTTTCGAGAAACTCTTTCTAGATGTTTACTTTGACGGGTCTAACTTCCTTTTAGGAATGTTAACAACTTCAAGTTAGTTATTAGGGCTAGTTATCCCCTAAAAACTGATAATGCATCCCTTTAACTAAGCAACGTAAACGTGTCCCTCGGGTATGTATCTATTAAGAGTGGATCAATTCAAAAGTGCCAAATCTTCCCGCATATGCAAATTTCTGAAAACATTCATAAGCATATGTGGAGGGGGAGTCTTTTATAAGAAATCCAAAACCTCAAAGAGTTAACAAAAAGTTTTATACTCATAAACACTTTGAGAGATTTTCAATGATTTGGTTTAAAGGCATCAATAGGATAGTCATGGAGTTACAAGGTGACTAAGGATAGGAAAAACCGTCCTATGATCCGCCTAAACCGGAGGGATCTACCCAAGGACATCACCAATAGTTAGAAATTAGAAGTCCTTAGGTATGATATAACAAAAGGAGAAAAGAATGAAAGGGGAAAGAAGGGGTTGAAGAATTAAAAAGAAAATGAATGAACAGGGTGAATAGAAATAGCCCTCCATTTTATCAACCATAGGTCAGACACCGGGTTCAATTCATATGCTACTGGATGTTGCTAAGGCGACACCGGTATTGAAGATAAAGACGTCATGGACCCAGTGACGCAATGCACCTAAACCTTCTTAGCCACTCAGGCATCTCTCAAAAGATGTTTGTTTCATTCTCACGGGGAACCAGTGTAATCTATCGATTCTCTATTAGAGATGGTTGATATTGAAACAGGAGGCCCTCTGCTCCATGCCTCCGCATAGGAAACCAAATGTGCACTTATCGAGTCTAGAGCCACGAGATAAGATAAAAGATCTCTTAGGAACACAAAATACTTCTACACTAAGTGTCTTGCATCATTGGACACTAAGTGTAAATTATCGAGTCCTTCGCAGATCTTAGCAATCTGCCTTGAATGTTTATGAGGGATTTACTTATGTATATCTCGAATGATTGAACGGAAATCCTGCCAGGGTCAACATCAAACAGCCCTGACAGCAGGTCACTTCGGTGATTCCTTACGGATTACGCTTAGTGTGTTCGATGGTTTCAAACGGTCTACAATCGTGGGGTGATCTCCAGCGACTCACCTAATCGTGGGTGTACTTATGTATGTCTGTGTAAGCCCTCTAGGGGGTATCCAATTAGGAACGGCCTTGGTAATGATTAGAAGGAGTCTTCACATTATGCTGTTGACGAATTCTAACTCCAAACCTGTAAGTACCGGATGTTTTATTGCTAACTGTTTCAATGCAGGTACAACCACCATCCTAAACACCAGCTTCCACATGCTCATACTTACATCTCAACAACCATGAAAGCTCTCATGAAAGATCGAAGCAACACAAAAGTCAGAGATAGATTCCATGCCAAAAGAATCTACAAAGTAATTAAGACAAACGATCTAAAAGCAATGCACCGTCTAAAGAAGTATTCTACGTCAACACAAAGAATCTTCATGTATGAAAAGAGAGCTCCACACGAATGAAAGTTTCAAACGTCAAAGATGTATGAGCATGTCGGAAAGATGCAGATCCACTGGAGTCTAAGAGAGTGACGAATGGCAGATTACTACATCATGTGATCACTATCTCATCAGCAAAGATAAAGAACAAAGAGCGATGAATCATTACTATTAATCATTTTTGAAGACGTCTGAAACTATGAAAGTCAGTAACTAAAGTCCAAAGACAAAGACGTCAAGCAACCTCAAATGACCGTGACGAACATCACTCCTTCATAACCGATCCTTAGGGGGAGATTGTTAGGACCTAAGTTTATCAACGTTTAATCAAGTCTCGGTTATTTTAGTATTTGTAATAGGTTGCTAGAATACTTAACTTATCTTGTAAACGTGTAAAGTCCAATACACGTCCAATGGGCCTCAAGCCCACACGAATTAGAAAGGAAGGAATAGGGAAGTGTTGCCCTAGCTCCTCTCCTATAAATAGGACATCTATGTAATCCTATTTCTTGTTGGTTATTTCATTTACATAAGGAAACTCTTGCACTTTTATTCTTCATATTTGATCTAATCAACCAAACTCTATTTCTCATCTTATTTCTATCAAATCAATACTTGTGTTTACAATATGGTGACCTAACACTAGTGGTAAAAGAGCTTATGACTATCACTCTAAAATGTATGAGGTCTCAAGTTCAATTCCTGCTATGTGCAAACACCTTAAGTGGCTACGCCAATCTCCTGAAAAGGGAAGGCTTTACCTGGTTTGAGTCTGTGTGGCGGTGGGTTCAAAGCCCGTGATTAGTCGGCCAAAAGGTCAGAAATCATGGTTACCAAAAAAACGTGATTTGAGCTTATATATGGTATCTCCTTGATTAAACCTTGCTAAAAATTAATCTAGAATCAAAACCCTAGCTTCTTGATAATTACGTGTGTGTGTGTGTGTGTGTGTGTGTGTCGTGAGTTTAAGAAGGAGCAGGAAGAAAATGAGTTGGTTCTAGTTTCTTGGACATGAAGAAAGGATATATGAGTTTTAATGATACTTTCCCTAATTGGCAGATTTAGTCCCTAGTGGAAGAACAATTGCGAGGATAGTCCTATTTAGTATAACTTAGTTCATGGGAGGTCCTATGACTAACATAAGTGCATAAATTAATAATAAGTTATTACCGTAAGGGGTGTTACAACTCTCCCCCACTTATTCGGTTTGTGTCCTCACAAACCATTCTTGATGAAAAGGGGGTAGTACTTGATGAGCTCTTCTTTAGGCTCCCAAGTATACTCTGACCCCTTTCTGTGCTTCCACCTGACCTTTAGGAGAAGGACCTCTTTATTCCTAAGTTTCTTGATTTCGGTGTCAAGAATCTCTACTGGTTCTTTTACATAGCCAAGTTTCTCGTCAACTACTATATCCACCAAAGGCACATACTCTGCCTCATCCGCTAAACATTTGCGTAACTGAGATACGTGGAAAGTGTTATGAATACTATTCAGTTCTTCTGGTAGCTCAAGTCTGTAAGCCACTTTTCCAACTCTATCAGTTATTTTGAACAGACCAATATAACGTGGTCCTAGCTTTCCACGCTTCCTAAAACGAATTACAACTTTCCAAGGGGAAACCTTCAACATTACTCGGTCACCCACCTAGAATTCTATAGATCGACTTCTGTTGTCTGCATAGGACTTCTGTTGATCCTGGGCCATCTTGAGCCTTTCTCTTATCTTATCAATCTTATCATTAGTTTGTTGTACAACATCAGAACTGGCTAATTCTCTTTGTCCGATCTCACCCCAGCATATAGGAGTTCGACATTTCCTTCCATACAACGTCTCGTATGGTGGCATCTTAATGCTGGAATGGTAACTATTATTGTAAGAGAATTATGCTAGAGATAAATATTATCCCAACTACCACCAAAGTCAATAGCACAGGCTCGAAGCATATCTTCTAATGTTTGAATGGTCCTCTTACTCTGACCATCTGTATGCGGATGATAAGCTATGCTAAAATGAACATGAGTACCTAAGTCCTCTTGGAATCTTTGCCAGAATCTAGAAGTAACCTGGTATCTCTATCAGACACTATAGAGAATGGTACTCCATGTCTAGCTACTACTTCGTGAAGATACAAGTCCGCGAGAGCTTCTGAAGACATCGATTCCTTTATAGGAAGGAAAATTACGCTTTTAGTCAAACGGTCAACTATTACCCATATCGCATCATGTTGACGTGGCGTTTTAGGTAATTTTGTGATCAAATCCATATTGATCCTTTCCCATTTCGACACAAGAATATCTAATGGTTGCAACTTACCGTAAGGTTGTTGATGCTCTACCTTAACTTGAAGACAAGAAAGGCACTGCTCGACATACTTTACTATGTCTCTCTTCATGCCTGGCCACCAGTAATCTGGTTTAAGATTATAATACATCTTAGTAGTACCTGGATGAATAGAATACTTCGACTTATGAGCTTTGTCGAGTAATAACTTCTTGAGTTCTTTATTATTCGGTATCCATACCTTAACGTTCTAATTCCTCGTGAGTCTACAACCAAGTTGTGAACCTGACTCACAAGTCATTCTGAATTTACATCTCCATTTTCCCACGCTACTTGTTGAAGTAACTTAATATGTTCATAGAAATCTGGAGTAGTCATCATCTGAAGTGATTTAACTCGTAAGGAATCATGCCTTTTCTTACAACTCAAAGCATCAGCTACAACATTGGCTTTACCTGGATGGTAAAGGATTTCACAATCATAATCTTTGACTAGATCTAGCCAACGTCGTTGTCTCATATTAAGGTCATGCTGATCAAAGAAGTATTTAAGACTCTTATGGTCAGTAAAGATCTTAATCTTTACTCCATAAAGATAATCTCCATAATTTTAAAGAAAATACTACTGCTGCAAGCTCTAAGTCATGAGTAGGATATTCTTCCTCATGTTTCTTGAGTTTTCTGGAGGCATACGCTATAACTCGACTTCTTTGCATGAGAACACAACCGAGGACATTAGAAGATGCATCACAATAGACTTCCATATCCTCATTACTTTCGGGCAACACTAAGACTGGCGTTTGACTAAATTTCTGCTTAAGAATTTGAAAGGCAACCTCTTGATTTTCACCCCACTCAAATTTTGCATTTTTACGAGTGAGTTCGGTAAGAGAGGATGCAATCTTGGAGAAATCTTGGATAAAGCAGCGATAGTAACCCGTAAGTCCAAGAAAAGTTCTGATTTCCGTAGGTGTTTTAGGTTGCTCCCAATTTATGATGGCATTAATCTTTGATGGATCAACTTTAATGCCTTCATTATTAATGACATGTCCGAGGAATTGAACTTCTCGAAGCCAAAATTCACATTTCGTAAACTTAGCATAAAGCTTTTCTTTTCTTAACATACTAAGCACTTGGCGCAAATGAGTTTCATGATCAATAGCTGACTTAGAATAAATCAGGATATCATCTATAAACATAATGATTGACTTATCTAACATTGGACGACATACCCAATTCATCAAGTCCATAAAAGCTGCTGGGGCATTCGTTAAGCCAAATGGCATAACAATGAACTCATAATACCCATATCTAGTCCGAAAAGCTGTTTTCGGGATATCTTCTTCCCGAATCTTAAGCTGATGGTATCCTGATCTTAGATCTATCTTAGAAAAGAAACTAGCACCCTCAAGTTGATAAATTAAGTCGTAAATCCTTGGAAGAGGATAACTGTAAGATACACATTAAGTCACAAACATTATTAAGATGGTGGTTTGGTTCATTGGTTATGTAGAGAGAGAAAGAAAGATGGGAGCCTTTTCTAGTGAGAGAAAGTGCAAGATATTAGATTGAATGTAATGAAAGGTCCAACCCTCTCCACATTGGAGAGGGGTATTTATACTTACAAGATACTAAGTGCCTCTACTAGGCTGTGGATCGAGCTGACAGTGGGTAAAGACCCGACCCGACTCCACAAATACTAACTAATACTAAACTACGTACTAACTAATATGATAACTACTACGAGCTACATAATGCTAAGCAATACTCGGGGTGACCGAGTCTTTTATATGAAAAACGTATTCCTAACAATCTCCCCCTAAGGGAGGTCACCCCGGAAATTAAACATTGAATTCTAGCATCTAAAACATCGTCGATATCTTTGTAGCTCGTAGTCTTTGATTCTTCATTGTCATGAACTTTGTGATTTCAGCAACGGACTCTAGATGACTTGTTTAATGTGTCGGATGATTTTGGTATTACTTCGAGTTCATCATCCAAATGAGTATCTTCAAGTCATCTTTGAGCATAAATGTCTCCATGTGATTTGAACATCTTTGTGTCGGCATGCTCATACTTTTCAGAATCATGATCTTCTGCATTAGAGTTGTAGAAGCATAGTTGAAGCCCATTCTATGATCATGATTTCTTTGAATTTGATGTTGCAGTGTGAGCATGAGGTGATGATTCAGCATCTTTTCTGCGGTCAGCAATAACCGCCAAATGTTCCTGCATAAGACAGTTAGCAATAAAACGTCCGGTACTTACAGGTTCGGAATTAGAGATCATCAACAGCATAGTGTGAAGACTCCTTCTAATCCTTACCAAGGCCGTTCCCAAACCGGATACCTCGAAAGGGCTTACAAGATCTACCTGAGTAGATCAACGATTGGGTGAGTCGCTGGAGATCACCCCATGACTGTAGACCGTTTTGAAACCGCCACGATCACTAAGCGTAATCCACAAGGAATTACCGAAGTGACCTACTTTCAGGGTTGTTTGATGTTGACCCTGGCAGGAATTTCCACTCAATCACTGGGAATTACATACGTATATTCCCTCATAAGTGTTCTTGGCAGATTGCTAAGATCTGCGTAGGACTTATAATATTACAGCTGGTGTCCTTAATGTTGAGCCACCAGTGTAGAAGTAACAAGTGTTCCTATGAGATCTTTAGATGTATCTCGTGGCTCTAGACTCGATAAGTGCATTATTTGGTCGACGAAGACTGGAGCAGTGTCTCCTGTTTCAATATCAACATAGCTCGTAATGAGCGGTCGATAGATTATGCAGGGTTCCCCGGGAGAATGAAACAAGCTCTTTTGAGAGAACTTGAGTGGTTAGAAGGTTTAGTGCAGTGCGTCACTGGGTCCATGACGTCTTGTCTTCAATACCAATGTTACCTTAGTAACAATCAGTAGCATATGAATTGAATCCGGTTTCTGCCCTAAGGTTGAATAATGGGAGGGCTGTTTCTTTTCACCCTTTCTCATTTCATTTCTTTTTAATTCTTCAACCCCTTCTTTCTCCTTTCTCATTTATCTCCTTTTTTTTTCATAATCATACCTAAGGACTTTCTAATACTATCTATTTGGTATTGTCCTTGGGTAGATCCCTCCGGCTCTGGTGGATCATAGGATGGTTTTCCTAACCTTAGCCACCTTATAACTTCATGACTATCCTATGTTGCCGTTTGACCAAATCATTGAAAACTCTCTCAAAGTGTTTATGATTAAGAAACACATTTTGCTAACACTTTGAGAGTTTTATAATTTTCAAATGCTCCCCCATAACATGTGCTCATATGCTTTTGATAAAAATTTGCACATGTCGGGGTGAGTTGCACTTTTTGAATTTATCCACCTTAAGTGAACAAGACCCATTTGAGACACGTTTACATCACTAGTTGGACTAGCTTGAAATTATTACCCGTCCTGATCATGTTCACAAAAGGTTTCTCAAAACGGTACACTCTACTCAGACAAGTCTTCTTCGAGACACGCTTACATCACTAGTTAGACCAGCTTGAAATTATTACCCGGCCAGGACAAGTCCTTTCGATTAATGACAGTTTTTGTTTCGTCAATTCTGAGTCACGCTCACTTGGGATGCCATTCGTTTGTTCACCACTAGCCACTTGCTCCCCATCAATATGTGCATTGTTGTTTCAAAGAGTTTGGCACATATGGAAGAGCATATATTCTGAAGTCCAAAACATCACATTTTATCAGATTTCATATTTAAATCACATTCTCTCCCCCGATCAAAAAATTTCAAATCATTTGAGATTTTGTGATCCCAATTGATTTAAATGAGTTAAAAAAAAACATAGGAGAAAATGTGGTCAGATTTGAACATGTACTGATTTTTGAGACACTTATTCACTGCTGCTGGTGCACAAAGTTTAGAAAGGTGCAGAAATTTTGAGCAAATACGCTCCCCCTCAATTAATGACCTGTTTTCTATTTAAAGAGCTGTAGTCATTACATTGAGCAGCAAGTATTTGTGAAAATTTAAGTCCAATAGCCACCCTGTAAACCACAAAAAAACTCTCTTGAAGAATCAAAGATGAGAGAATTTTTGGGATGAAAGAAGACTTCTCTTCTTTTTCAAGAAATGATGCACTGAAACGTACATCATTTCGGAGAAACATGGATATAAAGTAATCCATGCCCGAGTGAACTTCACCTGGTGGGAGGAACAACTGTCTTTTTGGTGACGAGTTTTCCCATAAATAAGAACGGGTTGCTATATGAAGTAATAGCAAGCCGATATGACATGTTTTAATCATTTATTATAACTTCTGCTCGAGCTTCATTTAAAATTCCATGTCATTATTGAATGACATTTCTAGGATCTTAAATGTTATCGATAAACAGAAGACATGCCTAGAGATGAACTATTTTTGTGTTTTNCGGGTTGCTATATGAAGTAATAGCAAGCCGATATGACATGTTTTAATCATTTATTATAACTTCTGCTCGAGCTTCATTTAAAATTCCATGTCATTATTGAATGACATTTCTAGGATCTTAAATGTTATCGATAAACAGAAGACATGCCTAGAGATGAACTATTTTTGTGTTTTTGGTTTTTCAGATTTTTATGGGTTTTATAGGTTTTATATTTTTTGTATTTTTCTTTTTGGTTTTGAGTATGTACAAGGATATCTGAAGCAAATCCATTACTCCTCATTCTCTTCCTGAAGACTTTTGAGTGTTTCTGGTGTGATGCTCTTCATTTCAAGACGCGGGAGCATGAATTGAAATCGTTCTCTCGGAAGTGCTTTTGTGAAGATATCAGCCAGCTGAAATTCTGTCCTCATGAAGTATAGCTCCACAATTTCCTTTTCAACTTGTTCCCTAATGAAATGATGTCAAATATCAATGTGCTTTGATCTAGAGTGCTGGACGTTGTTGCAACAGAGAGCTATGGCACTTTTGTTATCACAGTACATCGGAATCTTGTTGTAAATGAAACCATAATCTGATAGTTGAGACTTCATCCATAGGATTTGAGCACAACATGATGACATGGCTATGTATTCAGCCTCTGTGGAGGAGATAAAAGTACTCATTTGTCTCTTTGATGACCAACTAACTAGCTTGTCTCCCAGAAATTGAGCTGCACCTGAAGTACTTCGACGAGTATCTTGACACCCCTCATGATCTGCGTCAGAATAGGCCGTGAGGGCCATAGCAGTGTCTTTAGGGTACCAGAGACCCATATGGATAGTCCCTTGAAGATACCTGAAGACTCTCTTGACCGCTTCCAAATGCTTTTTGGTGGGCTTGGATTGATACCGAGCGCACATGCACACGACAAATAGAAGATCAGGCCTACTAGTAGTGAGGTACATTAGGGATCCAATCATGCTGCGGTACTTAGTTTGGTTGACTGGGATCCCGACAATATCCTCATCCAGTTTTGATCTTTCGACCATCGGAGTGTCAACTGAGTCACTTGATTCAAATCCAAACTTCTTCAAGATTTCAGTGGCGTACTTGGATTGATTGATAAAAATGCCATTGGGATTTTGAGATACTTGTAATCCAAAGAAGAATGACATTTGTCCCATCATAGACATTTGGAATTTTGAGTTCATTTCTTTGGCAAAGCGATCACATTCCATAGGTTCAGAAGAAGCAAAGATAATGTCATCTACATAGATTTGAACGTGAAGCAGATGTTTGCCCGATCTTCTGGTAAACAATGTAGGATCAAAAACACCCTTGGTGAACTTGTTAGCTAGAAGAAACTTGGATAACGTGTCATACCATGCTCTGGGAGCCTGCTTTAGTCCATATAGTGCCTTTTTCAAGCGATAGACATGATTTGGACGTTCAGGGTCCACAAAGCCTTCAGGCTGACTCACATATACTACCTCCTTCAAGTTGCCATTTAAGAATGCAGTCTTGACGTCCATTTGATATACAACCATTTTCTGACTGGCCGCATTAGCAAGGAAAATCCTGATGGCTTCAATTCTAGCAACGGGTGCGAAGGATTCTTCAAAGTCAATTCCTTCTTCTTGTCGATATCCCTTGGCCACTAGCCTAGCCTTGTTTTTCAGAACATCACCACGCTCATCAAGCTTTACTTTGAAGATCCACTTGAGAGCTATAATCATAGCGCAGTCTGGAGGAGGTACCAATTCCCATACATCGATTCGATCAAACTCATGTATTTCTTCTTGCATTGCAGTGAACCAGGATTCTTTAGTCAGTGCATCTTTAAAATCCTTAGGTTCAGCTTTGGATAATATGGAAAGCACCACAAGGTATTGGTTGCAAGTTGTTTACGTGTAGATACCGGTCGTGAGGGATTTCCAATGATGTTGTCAATTGGGTGATCATTTGTCTATTTTCTGAAATGCTCATGATGTTGATGATTGTGAACTGAAGTGGCCGTGTTTGAATCCTCTGAAGAAGCAGCCTCATTGGAGGGTTCAGGAGCAAATATGTTGACAAATGGATCATCATCAGGTTGAGCACTGGGATTTACTTCAAAAGAGTTATCTGAGGCAGTTCCTTGATGTACAGACGAGGTTTGATCGTTTGACGTGAGTTGAGTATGACTGGATGATGGAGTATCTTGATCAATGGAGATGGAGGCAGATGGACCATTTGTATCTTGAGAGGCATTTGCAGCAGCAACATTAGGATCTATAGCTTGTGGTGCCGGCTCGATAATCT
Source organism: Artemisia annua (assembly GCA_014162995.1). Lineage (NCBI taxonomy): Eukaryota > Viridiplantae > Streptophyta > Magnoliopsida > Asterales > Asteraceae > Artemisia > Artemisia annua. The sequence continues at coordinate 207,489 of LBNU01004536.1, read as the reverse complement.
GCTGTGACTCAAAATATTCATCAAACATTGGATCAAATAACTTCTTCAGTTCCTCACTTGTGGGGGGTACATAAGGAGCTGCAGTAGTGGAAGACTGTACAAGTCCTGAACTAATCGGTCCAGGTGTCAGAAGGTTAGGTGCGGGTCCCGAACTGGAGTGTCCTGGACCCGTATGCTCAGTCAGCTCATCAAACGTGACATGAATGGTTTCCATGATTTGTCGGGTTCTTTTGTTGTAGATTCGGTAACCCTTTTAATCTGGTGCATAACCAATAAAGATCCCAATATCAGCTTTTGCCTTTAGCTTACCCAAGTCTTCACTATCGTTAGTTGGGTAACATAATGCACCAAACACACGTAGAAACGAAAGATCAGGTTTTCTTCCATGCACCAGCTCATAGGGGGTTTTGCTGTGAAGAGGATGAATCAGTGATCGGTTTTGGGTGTAGCAAGCAGTTGCAATTTCCTCTGCCCAGAGGAACATTGGAGATTTGGAAAATATTAGCATGGTTCGAGCAGCTTCTACAAGGGTACGGTTTCGTCTTTCAACGACTCCATTCTGTTGAGGTGTTCGTGGAATACTCTTTTGTTGACTTATGCCAGGATTTTCATAAAATTGAGTAAGTTACTTGTTGACAAACTCTGTTCCATTGTCTGTGCGAACGAATCTGACATTTTTATTGAGTCTAATTTGCAGCTGCTTGATAAGTTTAATGATGATCTCGGGTGTCTCATCTTTGGATCTCAAGAACTTTACCCATGTAAATCGAGAGTAATCGCCAACGACCACTAGAACATATCTCTTCCCATTGATGCTTTGTATTCTCATTGGTCCACACAGATCCATGTGAAGGGTGTGAAGAACTTCCATAATGGTGTTGATTGGTTTGGGTTTGTGAGTGTGTTTCTTGCTTTTACCCAGCTGACCGGCTGAACAAAGATGATCTTTTTCAAATTTCAGCCTTGGCATGCCTCGAACAAGATCTTTGCGTGTGAGCTCATTGATGGTACCGAAGTTCAAATGGTTTAAACGACGATGCCACAACCATGATTTGTTCTTCGAGGCCTTAGATAACAAGCAGATAGGTGATGACCGCATCATATCTTCGATGGAGATGGTGTAGAGGTTTGTGCCACGACTACCTTGCAAAAGTTCATGCTCATCCAATTCTCTAACGAAGCATGTGTGTTTTCTAAAGGCTACTTCAAGATCAGAGTCACAAAATTGACAGAAAAGAGATTGTGCCCAAGCCCTTCCACATAGTATACTCTAGAGATCACACTGTCACCAAACACATAGTCACCATACCCCATAATGGCACCAAAATGATCATTCCCGAATCTAACAGTCCCGATAAACTTTTTCACGAAATTTCTGAGCCGTGAGCGATCCCCAGTCATATGTTTTGAGCAGTCTGAGTCCAAATACCAAAGGACGATTGGGTTAATACACAAAAAAATTACTAAACTTTACAAAAAAGTTCGCCTAAGTTACTGAACTTGCATTTTGTTCACTTAGGTTACTGAACTTTCGGGAAACATACACTCGAAAATTCAGTCTTAGTCCGAGTAACCTGAACATATATTTTTTAATAAGTTTAGTAACCTGATTGAACAAAGTTTCAAAGTTAAGTAACCTGAAAAGTATATTTTTATAACTTCAGTAACCTGAGTGAAAAAAGTTTCATAGTTCAGTAACCTAAGTGAACAAAATGAAAGTTCAGTAACTTAGGCGAACTTTTTTGTAAAGTTTAGTAACTTTTTTGTGTATTAACCCAAGGACGATTTATACGACCTGCATTTGAAACCAGACAAATATGGATAACTGAAAAACGTGGATCCCCAAGCACAATTGGGGTCCAATTGGTTAGCACAAGCATATTCAATGGAGACAGAAGTGGAAGGTTCAGTGGTATCATTAGGCACATCTTTACTAGTGGGTGCACTGGACCTATCGTTAACGCATTGTGTCACTAGAGGAAAAGTCCTACCAGTTGCCTTTTATACCTTAACATTTGCAAACTTAAGATTGGTCATTTTAGTTACAGGGCATTCATCCAATTCTCTAACGAAGCATGTGTGTTTTCTAAAGGCTACTTCAAGATCAGAGTCACAAAATTGACCGACGGAAAAGAGATTGTGCCCAAGCCCTTCCACATAGTAAACTCTAGAGATCACACTGTCACCAAACACATAGTCACCATACCCCATAATGGCACCAAAATGATCATTCCCGAATCTAACAGTCCCGATAAACTTTTTCACGAAATTTATGAGCCATGAGCAATCCCCAGTCATATGTTTTGAGCAGCCTGAGTCCAAATACCAAAAGACGATTTGTACGACCTGCATTTGAAACCAGACAAATATGGATAACTGAAAAACGTGGATCCCCAAGCACAATTGGGGTCCAATTGGTTAGCACAAGCATATTCAATGGAGACATAAGTGGAAGGTTCAGTGGTATCATTAGGCACATCTTTACTAGTGGGTGCACTGGACCTATCGTTAACGCATTGTGTCACTAGAGGAAAAGTCCTACCAGTTGCCTTCCATACCTTAACATTTGCAAACTTAAGATTGGTCATTTTAGTTACAGGGCACTGACTTCCTAACGTGAACTTACGTCCAGTGGGTCTCCATTGAAATCCTACAGTGGTAAATAGCTTTCGTGTGGCTTTCCAAACACGTTTAACAGGGGATACATAGGAAGACTTCAAGTATGTCACAACACACGCATCATGATTACCAGAAATTAAACAGTCATTACATGTCTTACAAAGAGCATCAGAATTCGAATTAATTACAGTACGCTTATAGCTAATACTAGAATCAACACGATTCGTTTCATTCAAGATAGTTTTATTGTTCCTAATGTGGTCTTCTACATTCTTCCCTTGATCACTTTTAGCCGGCGATGTTCTATCATTCCTTGTATTGCAACTAGGCTTTGACCCTCTAGCTTTAGTGTCAATGTTTACTCCTGTAGAATTAATGACGGGAACATTAGATTGTTGCACTAGTGTTTGTTTTCTAGTAAGTGGTGTGTTACGTTCAGAAGTTGTCAAGGGCACATCAAAGGTAACATGCTTGTTCTTAACCAGTGTTCTAAAAGGCGCGACNTTTTTATAATAACTATTTTGAACCACTATTTGGAATTTGGGCTATTTCGTATTTGGGCATCGTAAATGTATAATAATTATTAGTCTAAATGTCTAATATAGTAGCATAAATGTATATGAAATATGATATTATAACATAAGTGATAAATCTATAAATATTTTTTTGCCGCCTTAGTCACGCCTTAAAAAACGCCATGGCTTCGCCATGGCTCGTAAGGCATGAGGCGTGGCCATGCCGCCACGCCACGCCTCACGCCATTTATAACCTTGTTCTTAATCTTAGAGGAAAATGCATTAAGCTTATCTCGCATGCTAAGGCCTTTAGGACATGTACCAATGGCATATTCTAGGAGTTCTTGTGATCTATTGGTGAGGAAACATGCATCTGAGATGATGTTATTAGCAGGTCTCATCATTCTACTCTCTTCAATGTTCTCACGAAGCATGTCAAGGCAATCCTTAAGATGTCTAAGATAATCACTATGGACTAAATCATTATTCCTAAGGGGAAGCGGAATGTTCACGACATCACATGCATAATTTTTACATTTACAGACCTTGGAGAAAACATTATCACATGCCACAGCAGGCATTTTCCCTTTCACCTGAGTCTTTAGATTCTCAATTTCCATTAACAAAGAATTTATTTTTTCATTGGTTTTGACACGAGTGATCTTAATCGAATCATATAACTCTTTGTAATGTTGTTTGACCGTTGAATTTTCAGCTTTAAAACAATCATTTTCATGTTTGAGATGGTTGATAATGTTTTGAAATTGAAAATTCTGAGAATCTGTCGACTGCGGTTTTTGGGATTCAATCACATCACTCTTGTTAGACTTCAGTTGGGCAATTTGGGCCCTCAATTTTTGAATCGTGTTAGTGTGAGCTTGAATTTTTTTCATCCCGTTTGGCTAATTCAAAATATGCATCAAATTCAGGAGCATCCGTGTGACACCCCCAGAATCGGGTCCAGCGGAAGCTTACATGTTGCTGGGGTGTAACTCAATTGGTACCACAACACAAGTGCAAAGAATGGTTTCCATCTCATTCATTTAAAATAAAATTGTTTAACAAAAGTGTTGAATTACATTGTTGAAAGTAATGCGGAATTAGGCCCTCAAAATATAGTTTGAAACGGTCCCATATGAATATCAGAGTCTTCTATGACCATGCCATGCCCTGCCAAAACCTCCTGTAGCGTGCCATTGCATAGAACCTGAAAATACATGCTAAAGTGTCAACACGAGGTTGGTGAGTTCATAGAGTTTAGTGAAAATGAATGTATGTAAAGCTCTTGAATGAAATTTTCCCAGCAAAGGCATTGTAAATCCACCCAGTTCCAAGCCCCGCCCATACAAGACTTGTAACCTGTGTATTTACAACCCACTGCCAAACATGTCCTGGTTGATGTAATTGAAATGCTTTTACGGTAACCACAAGTATAAATGCATGACATAAGTCACGTGAAAAATATAGTACAATAGCCATAAGCTCATGACACCGAAG
>LBNU01004536.1:172223-202664 GCA_014162995.1 Artemisia annua | reverse complement strand
TAAACGTATACCGGTAAATATGGTAAAATTCTCAAAACACCGGGTAAATTAATAATATAATTTTTATATTATTATTGTGAGTATGAAAACGTATTAGGATCGTAGACGAGAGTATTAGGTGTATGTTGGTAGTAAAAACTGAGTGGTAACGTTATTTAAACATTTAAACATACGTAACTGAAAACACACGAACCCGTGCATGACCTAATGTATTGATGATGTTACCAATGATATTACTGATGATGTGCAGACTAATTCTAGCCTACATGATGTATTCTCACTGATAATGAATGAATTCACAGCTAAACCCAACCGGTTGCTCGAATTTGAATACCCGTAAACTAGGTTTACGTGATGATGCATGATGAACATGAATAGTGTTTTTTTTCCGGGATGAATAGTGTCACATGAATAGTAACGCTTCTCAGAATCACAAACGGACTCCGAAAACGATGAATAGTAAAATGATAAATAGTGATCGGTGAATAGTAAATGATGAATAGTAACTTGTGAATAGTGAAATTGAAGAAATGTCCTGAAAATGCGGGTTGTCACAGTCTCCCCCCCTAAAAGGAACTTCGTCCCGAAGTTCAGTTTGTGTTGGTCTCTGAAGTAGTATTGGTGAAAAGGTGATGATATCTTAGTCACATCTGGTCTTCCCGCTCCCGGTTAACTCAGGATTCCTTCAAGAATTCAGGGAACTTCATGATAGTAATCCGACTTTGTTTCAACTGTTTGACCTCACGGTCCATGATTTGTTGGTTTCTCCACTAAGTTAAGCTTATGGTCGAGTTGAATTTCTTCTTATGGAATGGTATGAAGTATTCTATGAGTGGTTCATTTGGAAGGCACTTCTTGAGGTTTGAGATGTGAGATGGGATATATATGTGTTGCTGAACTCTGATGGAAACTCAATTCTGGAGGCCACTAGGCCCATACTGTCTGAAATATTGAATGGTCCAATGTATCTCGGGTTTGTCTCTCATGTTCTTGGTGAATTATGTCTCAAATGGTGTTGTCTTTGGGATCTTGTGATAGCTATTGTTGTCAATGAATCCGATTTTTAGCAAATGGTTAGCCCAACCATTTCCAGAATCCATCACACCCGACTTGGGCATATCTCCCTATGTTTGAATCGTTCTCTAATTCTGACTATTGGTCTGAAGATGATAGGTGGTGTGGTTCCAAAGGAATCTTAAAGAAGTTTGAGGTGAATTAAATCCCCCTGTTAGGAATAATTGGAATAGGTATCAGGGATCTTGTGGAAAAATCTTACAAGGTTAAGTCCGTCAAAAGGTGTTATTGGAAAGAATATGTTAGGATAAGGTGGTGATCCTCCGCAAGAATGTCATGAATCGAGTCTTTCTCCACCTATGGTGCTTAATCTTCGTTACTAAGATTTCCCATTTAATATATCGTTAAACCACAAAACCCTAAATGTATAAATGATGTAATATAGTGATTGATTTCCAAAGTTTGTTTTGAGATTGAATATTTGGTTCTTAAACCTTTCCTGAATAATGAATTTACAACTTTAAGCAAACGGCTTTCTAAGTAACATTTTTCTTGATGTTTCAAAAATTAGTAGTTATGCATGATAGGACTATTTTCAAGATGAGATGAATAGTATGGTTTGCCAAGGATTGATGTTTAAAATTTCTTAACGTCCAATAGTTTTTGTAGGGATTAACCAAAAGGAATTTGCTTGTCAAAATAAGTGCCTCAGAAAAGTATTTCTTACAAGATATATGTTTTGTATAACAGTAGTTTGGAGAAAAATCCATTTAAAAGTGAAAGTATTAAGAGGATGAAATAATCGGGTAGGTATGTCCGCACAAATGCGTAGGTGTCTAACATGTTTGAATATTGTCTATTGGTGAGGTCATGTTCAATTGAGTGTTCCATAGTCTTGGTTAGGAGGTTGGATTCATCCCTATAGTGTTGCTTGGTGAGCATTCGTACCATAACAAATCTTGTAATCCGATCAAGTCAATACTTTCTAGATGATAGAGATTCGGCGATCAGGCCAGTGATAGTGGTTCGAATGGTTTTGTGATATCTTGAGATTTCTGTTGAGTCTTGAATGGTCTTAATGTACCGAGGGATCCTCCTCATAGATGGTATGGAAAGTCTTTCCTAGGGAGGTCATTGATAATATCCACTTATCAATATTGGGAGTAATGAATGATGAGTGACATAGGAGTCTATAGAGTGTTATCTAATTCCTTATATATGGGGATGGGGAAGGGAAATGATAGTGATGGTGATGAGGGAAATGACTATGACAACTGTGACACAATGAGATTGTGATGAAAGAGAATATTGTGATGTAAATGTATTGTGCATAAATGTGAATGTTCATGAGATGTAATGACCAGTTAACCTGCTTCTAACCAGTGGTTATCGAAGTGATGTAGATGTGAATGTTCTTGCAACGTTTGAATACGCACACATGAATGAATCATTTGAAATTGGGTAGAGAATTCGATCTAGACAAAATTTTATTATAACTATTCTCAGTATTTCAAAATTCATCTATGAGTCGGATATAGGTGGTCAGCCCATATCCTCCTGTCCCGGGTCGAATGTAGATGACCAGTCTACATTCCACCGAGGTTCCATGAATTCTGAAATACTCAGCTCAGTTATACTAATACTATGTCCTTCACATGTGAAAAGATGTTCTGAAAGACTAATGCAAATGACCAAACTCGAGGTCGAATGATGAAACTACGCAAGGAAAAGGCGTAACAATGGAACGCATATGTTATGTAATCATACTAATATAGAAGATAATTAGGGTAATCAACTAGAATAAATGAGTATGATATATCTAATAATGAGATACATTCTCATCACATGAATCAGCAACTACTACCAATGATGCAACAGCTTGGCAGGCAGGCACGCGGCGGTCATACGGTTAAGTTTTCATGAAAGTAGCTATAGTCTAGGTTATAAAAACACCCAGTTCTCTATAGCCGAGGCTCTGATACCAATCTGTGACACCCCCAGAATCGGGTCCAGTGGAAGCTTACATGTTGCTGGGGTGTAACTCAATTGGTACCACAACACAAGTGCAAAGAACGGTTTCCATCTCATTCATTTAAAATAAAATTATTTAACAAAAGTGTTGAATTACATTGTTGAAAGTAATGCGGAATTAGGCCCTCAAAAATATAGTTTAAAACGGTCCCATATGAATATCAGAGTCTTCTATGACCATGCCATGCCCTGCCAAAACCTCCTGTAGCGTGCCATTGCATAGAACCTGAAAATACATGCTAAAGTGTCAACACGAGGTTGGTGAGTTCATAAAGTTTAGTGAAAATGAATGTATGTAAAGCTCTTGAATGAAATTTTCCCAGCAAAGGCATTGTAAATCCACCCAGTTCCAAGCCCCGCCCATACAAGACTTGTAACCTGTGTATTTACAACCCACTGCCAAACATGTCCTGGTTGATGTAATTGAAATGCTTTTACGGTAACCACAAGTATTGATGCATGACATAAATCACGTGAAAAATATAGTACAATAGCCATAAGCTCATGACACCGAAGCTGACTGCTGAATATGCCCCTCCAGAGTGTTTTGCCAGACACTCTAATGATGTTAGACATGAAATGCATCCGTTATGACGGTTGGTAAAAACCAACACGGATGGAGGCGTCACCCTCAATAGATCTATCCACTCACTCTCGCTTACAGGGAATTAACGGTTCATGAAATCTGAATAGGGGACTTTAACATGGCAATGCGGTAACTTATTCTATGTACTTGAATTTAATACTTTGGCCCGTATGAAAATGATGATGTATCCTCCCCCCTGGGGTTTGAAATGAAGTAATGAATTGAAAACATGTAATTGAGCATGTATCCCCCCTAAAACATTTATAAAACATATAAAAGAGTAGGGGCTATGACTCACCTGGTATTCTAGCAGTAAAATGATGGTGAACATGATGATGTAAGGCTCGGGCTCTAACCACGACCTATAATGAATGATGTGACCTATTGTAAGCAATGAAACAAAACTATGCATGCATGTACGTATATTATCGATACCACTCATACTCCTTGAAAATAACGTTTATTGTCAAAATACATGTTGATGTCTCGTTTAGTTATAAAAACTACTTTTCAAGTATATATGTTGAAACGATACTCCATGATCCTTGTTTGGTGTTCTACTAGCAAATATAGTGTTTTCGTCGTAAAATGATACTTTTCATAATCTTGAAAATATGACCAAATGGCCTCGCAAAACTAGTAGCGAAATGTTGTACGTTAAGTGTAAATGAGGAAACTCGGCGTTTTTGTAAACCTTGTAACAATATGTCATATCATTTAACTTTTGACCATACGGGTCTTGATTGATGAGAAAATCGACTCTCATTGTTGTTACTTGAAAATATAGTGTTTAACACTTAGAATATTTGGCTATTAGAAGCTGCCAAAATAAATAGAGTCCGGCAAGTTTCAAAAGTGTATATCTTGGTCGTTATAAGCTTGTTTTCTATGTTCTTTATATCCCCGGAATCGTGGGACAACATACTAACATATTTTTAGTAGTTCAGCTTATCTAGGTTACGTTAAATATCTCATTTTTTCCAACAAAAATTACCCAACAGCATGTTTATTTTCTGAAAATAACTTTTCGTCGTTAAACTTCGGAAAATCATATCTCCTACGTTATAAACTCGTTTTTATCCAAACTTTCGGCCATAGTTTCATCTCGGAAGGTATTTTCTATATCTTTGGCTCAAAAGTACACCCAAGCCCCTGAGTTTCCCACGTTTTACAAAATGGGACAGTAGGTATTTATCTTTGTCAAAACTTGGTTTCCTAGTTACTAACTTGTACAAAAACCTTCCAACCAACTTCAATACAACCCATAATCTACCATACACCTTCTTAGGGTGTCATGGAGTCCTAAACTTCACAAAATATGGTAGGATTTCAAAGGAATGATCATAGACTTTATATATACTCATAAAACCAAAATACTTGTAAAGTGGTATAAATAACATATGTAACTTGCATGTTTAACCAATATATCTAGAAAATATATCATGTTACTAGTGAAATGAAAGTATTAGATGATGAAATTATTCACTTGAAGCTTACTTGAATTATGAAGGGTTTGATGATGCTTAGGATGAAAACCTTGGGATTTTTATTCCAAAATCCTAACAAGGTATGTATAAAAGACTTGTAAATGACTTGTATCTTGAAAAATTTGATGTTCTTGCTTGTTATTGATTGAGGCTGAGCACAAGAGAAAGAAAAGAGAGTATTTGCTTGCTTTTGATGATAAAAATGACTAAGTCTTGAAAGTCTTGTGTTTTTGGACAAATATCTAGCACTTAATGGCTCTTTGGTAAATAACATGTCAAGTTCAAGTAAAGTCTTGCACATTTAAATGAAAATGTCGACCAAGGGTGTTTATGGGTGGGATATTTTGTAATTTATTGTATTCTTGAAGTATAAGTATGTATTTGAGGTGTATAATGTGATATGTTGTAAGTTTCGGGTGCCGGGTTAACTAGAAATCAATTTTGACGGAACAAGACGAGATATATTAAAGTCGTAAACTTCATAAATTTACATTCCTGATGAAAATCGGGTGTTAAAATAGTTATCGTGTTGAAATATTGAAAACCGACGGAAGTATAAACGTATACCGGTAAATATGGTAAAATTCTCAAAACACCGGGTAAATTAATAATATAACTTTTATATTATTATTGTGAGTATGAAAACGTATTAGGATCGTAGACGGGAGTATCAGGTGTATGTTGGTAGTAAAAACTGAGTGGTGACGTTATTTAAACATTTAAACATACGTAACTGAAAACACACGAACCCGTGCATGACCTAATGTATTGATGATGTTACCAATGATATTACTGATGATGTGCAGACTAATTCTAGCCTACATGATGTATTCTCACTGATAATGAATGAATTCGCAGCTAAACCTAACCGGTTGCTCGAATTTGAATACCCGTAAACTAGGTTTACGTGATGATGCATGATGAACATGAATAGTGTTTTTCTTCCGAGGATGAATAGTGTCACATGAATAGTAACGCTTCTCAGAATCACAAACAGATTCCGAAAATGATGAATAGTAAAATGATGAATAGTGATCGGTGAATAGTAAATGATGAATAGTAACTTGTGAATAGTGAAATTGGAGAAATGTCCTAAAAATGCGGGTTGTCACAATCCGAGGATGTCTTGGCATTTGTAATTTTAATCCTTTCTTCTAAATGTTGATATTTTAATTGCAGATTAAGATTATCAACTTATAGTTTCGAAAAATGCCTGACCATGTTATCATGATCATCGTTTTGAATTTTTTCTTGCAATTTTAAATTCTCCCCCTCAAGCTCAACAACACGATTCTCGAAAACATTTAAAGCACCAGACATTTCATGAAATTGACACGTAGTCAATGAAGAATCAGTAGCAGTATAAAACACATCTTGTGCAATGCATTTAGCAATCAAAGCATCATTCGTGATAAGAGCATTCTTCCTCGCAATTTCACTATGTTGAAGGTCTATAGCAATTTGTTTTCCCTCATGTTTCAAATTTTTAAACACATCTTTCATTTCTTTTACTTCAGATTCAAGGGACATTTGCATGCCCTCAAAGTGTTCTTTGATGAGTTTAAAAAATGGAATGACTTCAGTTATGTAACACTCTTTTGTTAATTCAAAGCCCCTTTCACCCTCAGTAATTCCCGTTGGTGTAATTCTCTTTTTACATGTTTTATCAAAATCAGCAAACATTTGACAAAGAACGTAGATGCTAATAAGAGTTTTACATTGTGTGGGAAGAGCTAACTGAACTAGGTGCATCGGTGTATTGGGAGGATACACCGTTGGGGTAGCAAACCTTTGAGGAGTTATGGCCTTAAGTTTTTCAGCTTTCATTTTCTCAACGTCTAACGGCCAAAATATCTGTTCTGGTGTTAACTTAGTTTGGGGTACAAAAACAGTCAATCGATTCTGTTCATAGTAATTATGAGGTTTGATGTTGACACATTTTTTAATGCACTTGGGATCCTTCATTTTATTCTCTAATCTTTCTCTATTGACTGATTCTGCCTCATCAATCTCCTCAGTATTAGGCACATCAGGTGGGGCATGATTAGGCATAAGCATCACATTGGCATCATATAAGGCAGGTTGAGTGGTCCTAACGCTCCTAAGAAAATTAGTTTTGGGCACTCCTAAATCCTTATTGCTATGTTCATCTCGCAACTTAATGTGCTTATGCATCATATGATCAGTTTGAATGGTTTGGCCTTGTGTGTACAACTTATTTTCAAGCTTGTTCTTTAACGCTTTAAGATTGGAAAAATCATTTAAGAGTTTAGTTTCTTTACTTTGAAAATCAAGTTTTAGTGCGGTTACACTTTCCTGAATCTCCTGTTTTTGTTTAACAGTTTGATCAATTTGATTTTGTAGAGATTTTATCTCCATTCTTAAAGCTTCTTCCTTTAAGTTTCTTTCGGTTTTATATGTACACATTTGCCAATCCATTTTCTGCTCACGTTCGGTTAACTCAAATCGTGCACGTTGTTGATAAATATTCACCTGATCTTTGAGAATATTAATCCTAGTAGTCAAGGTATCATCAGGCACAACAGCAGTGTATTCATCCAATTCACACACATTTTTATCAACAGAGGATTCATCACTTGGTACAACAGACTCGACGTTGTGTCTTACACATTGTTCATATGGGATAACATTGCTATTTCCCATATCAGCAGTATTTGATTCCACAACGTTCGTTTGTTTTACTTTGTTATGAATCCTTTGTTCATGCATCACATTATCATCACATACAACGGAAGATGCTCGACAAGGTACATCAGATTCTTTGTTGTGATCCACATGTTGTTGTATTGGGGTAACATTACTGCTTTCCAATTCAACATCATCTGGCGTGACAACATTAGTTTGATGTATTTCATTGAGAATCTTCGGTTCATCACACTTTTCGTATGTTTCATACAACTTTAGTACCTCAGATATGATGGATGAGTTGGGGGAACCAGATTGTTGCGGTGATGTGACTGCAGACGATAGGTTGGCCATGAAGATGGTTTGTGCAGTGGGTTCATCATCAACGTTAGAATCGAAAGCATCACAATCTTCGGCCTGGAAGATGTTTGGATCGTTGAGAGCTAAGTCCTGAACTGGTTGATCATCCACATCAGCATCAAATGTGTTCCCTTCATCTCCTGCAAGAAACAGCAGCTGCTCCTCATCCAATGGTACTCCATTCTCTTGTGCTTGCATTAGTAACATCTTATCCTTGAAGTAGTCAGAGTTCTGAGGACGTTTCGGTTGAGTGCAGTTCCTTGCAATGTGACCTAACCCACCACAGTTATAACATTTGGGTTGTCTTCCCTGTCCCTGATTAGCATTCCCCATTCTATTCTGAGCATAACCCCGGACTCCATTCCTTTGGTTGACATTTTGCCTTCCTTGAACGACAACGCGTCCATCTTCCACCACAGCCATGTTACGAGGGTTAGATGAGGTTCTAAGTTGGTTGTTGGTTTGAGGTAGTGTTGCTCTGAATTGTTGAACAAGCAATAACACTTGGTTGGTGAGATTGTCAATCTTCATATCAGTGTGAGAATACCCTGAATCAGGTTGAGTTGATTTGATGCTTGTTGCTGATTGAACAGATGACTGACCAACAGGTGAATGATTCTGAGTTGCTTGTGTAGATGGGTGACTGATTTGATTAAGGGGGTTTTGGTTGAGTGCATGAACACTTGAGATGAGTGCAAGAGGGTCATTCGTCGTAGGATTGAGCTTCTCTCTCAACTGATGGTCATACATTGCATGATTCTCATGTTGTTGCAAGTAAGCATAGAGCTGTTCATAGTTGGTGGTTCTGAGTCCTTTGTTGAGCTTCACAGCTGTGACGAATCGATCCCGTTCTGGTAACATGTTGTTAACAAACTTTGAGTTGAGTTGGATGTTAGGCATTGTCATTCTGATCATCTTCATGTCATTAACAAGCTTATGGAATCTGACATAGTAGTCTGTAATGTTTTCACCGGGGTTCATCTTGAAGTGCTCAAACTCATCATACAACTGAGACTCACGATCTTCTTTAGTAAGTTCCGAACTAGCTAGCAGCATTTTGACATTATCCCAAACAGCTTTGGCTACTGTGTTGAAGTTAATGAGCTTGTACACGTCCTTGGGTAACCCTTGTATCACAATGTTGGAGGCTTGAATATCTGCCTCGTAGCGCTTCTTTTCAGCTTCATTAAGATCATTGTAAGTGCGTGGTATGTCATTTCCCAATGTGATTGTACCATATTCACTGGTGGAGATAACATCTGTAGTGGTGCCCATTTGAAACAGTCCTTATCAATTGATTTCAGAATGTTTTCCCCATTCTCCTTCCCTTGACAGTAAAGTCGAATTTGTTGAGACCATGATTCATAATTAGTCCTATCGAGCATAGGAGGTCGGGTATTGGACCCAGCAGCTTGAATGTCATCAGTTGAAGTCGTAGTTGTCATGATGTAGTCTTAACCGGGATTTTACAACTCTTGTGAGTTAAACCGAGAAATCGATTCTTTCTCGGGATTTTACTAAAGTCGACAGAAGAAACCGAAAAGACGTAACGTGCGAAATAGACTTAGAATGAGAACTTAGATGAGTCACAATTTGTGCTAAGTGTCAAGTCGCGACAAGTCAAGTAACAAAATATCCAATCGTGATAAGTCAAGTCGTAAGAGTTAACTCGCAACGTCCAATCACATTCAGATTAATCGAAACGACTTAAGTTGCAACAATTCACCAAGCACAAGTAGTTAACAAATCACAACAATCTCACTGTTGAGTTAATCGCTACACACCACCACAATACAAGAGCAAATCGCTGAAAAATAGAGATAATCACTACAACAGAGATAACCGCTACAAACAGCCAATCGCTAAAAAGCTAATCGCTGGATGAGGTAATCGCTAAAAACAGCAAATCGCTAAAAAGCTAATCGTTGGATTTAGGTAATCGCTAGTCAAGAGTTAATTGCTAGATGAGATAATCGCTAAAGACAGCAATCGCTAAAAAGCTAATCGCTGAATTTAGTTAATCGCTAACCACTAAAAGACACAACGAACTAATCGCTACCACAAAAATCCAAACCAGTCGCTATCTAGCGATTTTGTCCAGTTGTCCAAAAATAGCAAAACATACTAATCGCTAGAGTTAAACGCAACCCAGGCTGAGCTAATCACTACGAAGTATACCTAACAGGTAATCGCTACCAAGAAAAACGCCACAAACACCTTCAAATCTTCAAACTAATGAAAGATAAAGCCTATCCAACTGAAGGACTAAGTAAATATAACACTACTAATCACTAAAGTACACCCAAAACACTTCATATAACACAAATAAGATCAAACCAAGATGTTTTCCTAGTTAACTAAACTAACCAACAAAAAACCAAAGAAAACCACACCAAATCCAAATATCTAAGGCCCTAAGATGAAACCTTGGCTCTTGATACCAATTGTAAGATACACATTAAGTCACAAACATGATTAAGATGGTGGTTTGGTTCGTTGGTTATGTAGAGAGAGAAAGAAAGATGGGAGCCTTTTCTAGTGAGAGAAAGTGCAAGATATATTGAATGTAATGAAAGGTCCAACCCTCTCCACATGTGGAGAGGGGTATTTATACTTACAAGATACAAAGTGCCTCTACTAGGCTGTGGATCGAGCTGACAGTGGGTAAAGACCCGACCCGACTCCACAAATACTAACTAATACTAAACTGCGTACTCACTAATATGATAACTACTACGAGCTACATAGGGTTTTATATCAGATAGGTTACCAAACTTTGCGATTTTGTTCACCTAAGTTACCCAACTATTTTTTTGTGCAAATGGGTTACCAAACTTTGTGATTTTGTTCACCTAGGTTACTGAACTTACCAAAATATACGTAAACATCACTGAAACATGTAAAAACACAACATTCATGTTACTTAACTTACCAAAAAATGTACGTACAGGTTACTCGGATTACACTGAAAATATGAGGTGTATGCTACCCAAAAGTTCAGTAACCTAAGTGAACGAAAAAAATTTTTGGTAACTTAAATGAATAAAGTTGGAAAGTTGGGTAACCTATCTGATATAAAACCCAGCTACATAATGCTAAGCAATACTGGGGGTGACCGAGTCTTCTATATGAAAAATGTATTCCTAACAATAACGATTTTTTATAGTAACTTTATTGAGTTCTCAATAGTCAATGCACATTCGCATGCTACCATCTTTCTTTTTAACAAAAAGAACTGGTGCTCCCCACGGGGAACTACTGAGATGAATGAAACCCTTATCTAACAGTTCTTGTAACTACTTCATAAGTTCTTGCATCTCAGATATAGCAAGTCTATAGGGAGTTTTAGCTATAGGAGTACTTCCTGGAATGAGGTCGATATGAAACTCTACTTGTCTATCAGGTGGTACACCTGGGAGTTCTTCTGGAAAAACATCGGGAAATTCCCGAACTACCAAAATACTATCAAGACCTGGAGTAAATTTCTGTGAGTCGACAATGTGAGCTAGATAGGCTTAACAGCCACGTGCCAAGTGCATCTTGGCTCTAGCATAAGTACCAGTAGCTAGGTTAGCTTTCTTACGTTCACCATAAATAATCGTGATATGTGTCATTCTACACATATTTTTTCTTCCATTTTCCGAGTCAAAACAACCAAAAACACCTAAAAACGATCAAATAATGTCAAAAATATCCTTGGAGTGTGTTTTTGCGTGTTTCAGGTACAAAGGATTGAAAACAAGACAAAAATGGACAAAACCGAGCTTGGATGAAAAAAAAGTAAAAAGATGGACATTTCCGGATCGACTCGACACCATTTGAGCATTTATTGAAGAAAAGAAAAGTCAAAGTCAATTCCGGGATATAGTTTTTGGAACGAGCTTGAAAAACCGAACCCAAATACCCAATAATATTTTTATGGACCAACCCGACCCATCTTAATGGGCCGGGTCAGCCCATTTAAATATTGACTAAAACTATAAACCTTTCACTTAACCCAAAAATAAATCACACCAATAACTTTCCAGCCCAACTCCTTACGAGGCCCAAAATAAACATAAACCCATTTTATGTTTTATAATAAAAACGTCTTTTTTTAACCTAGTCAAATCCCAGGTCAAACACAACACCTTCTTCCCCACCCTGCTTCCCATTAACCGCCAAACAAACCACCCTCCTCCATGCTTTTTCCCTGCAACACTCCATCCTCCAACTATTCACCATCAAAAGCCCCCCAATCCAACTCCAAGAAGAATATCACTAATTCCCATCCCACTCATCCATTCCATGTCACCAATCCTCAACTATTTAGGCGCCAAAAACTGAAATCAATGGCTGTGATTATACAAGCTTAATCCAATGGTGAAGATTGATTCAAGGAAAACACAAATGGACATCCAAGGCTTGTTTTTCTCACAGAGAAACCACAATCAGAAAAGGACAAAGGAAAACCAAGAGGAAACCCTAGCTCATGTTAGTATAAATAGATATGTTGTAAGCCTTGTTGAGGCAGTAGGTTTTAGTAGTCAAGTCAAGTTAGGTATAACGACCTGAAAATACAAAACGGCATTTGAACATTTGAATATGAATATAACATAAAGTTTGAACAATATGTCATGGTTAGAAACTACATAATACGAAATAAAAGAAATCCTTAACCTAAGTAAGAATGTAGTCGACACATTATATTTATCCTAAGAGATTATCACACGACATATATGTTATAGAGGACCGAGTTATTTTATTTTTGTACACACTCGTTTTTGAATTTTGGTAAGTATATTTCACTAATAACTTTCTCAACTACCTCCCAAGATTTTTGGCTAATCACCCCAATCTCGTCCCTAATTTATCTCCTAATCCTCCCCATTTACACGACATGCCCATGTGATAAACTCTCATCCTCACTCGTTTCTTATTAAACGTATACTACACCTTCCACACACATTTTATTAAAAATCTAGAAACTAAACGCACAAGCTGCTATCAATTCTCTTTGATCTCACAAGAAAACAACTAGCAACAACCAATGCTTTTTGGTTCTCCAAGTAATTAGAAGGCACGACCAAAGTGAAGTGGTTTGACCGTGGTACCTTAGGTTCGAAGAAGTGTAATTCGTGGGTTTGCTTGATCGTGGTTCCACCTCGTTGCTTGCTTCTTTCATAAGCCGACCAAAGGTACTCCATCATCGTCCTTTGTGTGTTTTTTTTTTCCGGTTCGATCTTTTATCATACGTCCTATATAACTGAAAACCTAACATAATATACTTAATTATATGATGATACGGATGACATACGATGCTACATAAAATCATGATCTTAACCACATGAAATAGCAAATTTATGTCCTAAAATAATCGGGTATATGTTGGTTCGCGCCATCAGCTGGTATAACCTATGCATGTTCGAATTTAAAAGAACTGATATGAATTTGGTTGTCATCTTTATTTCGTATGGTGTTTAGTAGAGAAAAGGGAAAAGATCATGCTAGTTTTCTTTATGCGAAGATTTGACTTATATAATATTTGTCACGTTAAAACAATGAATACGGATATACACATTGCGTATATGTTTTGTGTCGGGAGTCGAGTCATGGGCTGTCTTTGTGTCGCAACATGATGTCGATTTGGGTCGTATTGTGAGTCGTATTTTGTGACCATGTTGAGTCGTGTTTAGTAGCATTTTATACCGATTCTAAACGCACCCCAAAAGCTTGTGCTGAGCGATCGGTAACAAAGCTTAGAAAACTAGGAAACTTTAGATGATTGTTAACGTGTTGCATGTGTTGCATGGAATCCTTTGTGATATGTAAATGATGGAATAATTAGCCATGCCACATAAACCAGATTTTTGTGTTGTAACGTAGATATACAATAAGATATGTCGCGTTAATGTTGTGTGTCGTGGGTGTATGTGCGTAGATAGTAACTTGAGCATTGTGTGATTGTTTATAAGTCGTAAATATGGGTGTGAGTTTTGTGGGTCGAGTATAAGTGAATGAGTGTGTTAAACATATAAATGCATGTTAACTTATTATGATATTGAGTTGTCGCGGTCTAACAAATGTTGAGAACGCATTTATTTAAATTATGAACGACGGGGTCTAAAATTATCATTATCATTTTGATATAGATTATAGTATAAATCTTAAAATAATTTTATTTGACATTTTAATATTTAATTTTGATAATTTACGTTTGTGACTCTAAACTTTACTAAATTGGCATAATTAACCCTAAATTTGTAAGTATTGTACTTTTAATCCTAAACTTATATACTTAACGAAATAAACCCTAAACTATAAATATTTACACAATTGACATCTTAATTTGATTAAATGGTAACTTTGTATATTAATGATTAATATTTTTAAATATGAAAACTTTCTAAAATTGGAAACCTTCCAAGTAAGGAAACTTACAAAAAATAGGAAGCCTTCTAAAATGCTTAATTTACCTAAAATAGGAAGCTGCTAAATATGGAAAGTTTCTAAAAACGGAAGCATGACTAAAAGAGGTAACTTATGTAATTTGAACTTTTCTTAATTCAAATCCACTCTCTTCTAGGTTCGGTGAAGCGGGAATGACCTTCCTCCTTTCGTTCGATCCCGGTTTGTTTGACTCGGCTAAGGTACAGATATTCCGTACTCTTTCAGTAAGAGTGCACACTTCCTCTCTCTTGACTTTGTCTTTGATTTGTTATCGTATTATGATTCCGTTTGATCTTGATTATGATCCTTCGTACTCGGCTCTATAATTGATGTGTTTCACCGGTATTTGCGATCCTATTGTTATTCGTTTGAACTTTTATGATCCATTCGATAACCTTTTGTGACCTTAACCTTTGAACCTTTGTGAGACTTTGGATACCCTTTGGGATATTATAACGGGAGGTGAAACCCTTGTGAGACTTTGAATGTTCTTTTGGGATAATATAACGGGAGGTGAAATCTCTTATCTTAATTATGATATGGGAACATTTAAAGGAGAAACTATTTTATAACGGCACTTTTAATATGATTTAAGATCACTTATCTATGGGATTTTTATAAATGTCATCTTTGGAAGATCTTTTCTAAATGAATCCTTGTTATAAACCTTTCTAAATTAGATTGTACTACGAACCTTTTTAAGCAAGTGATGGGAACCTACTAAATTGAACTTTTGTTTAAAATCTTATTATGACCCTTTGATCATGAACTTTGGGACTTTGGAACTTGGAATAGTGAACCTCGTGGATTGGAACCTTGACTTTGATCTTTCCATTTGACCCATTGACATTGATCCATTTGAATTGAACCTTTGCTATGAACCTTTGGTTTGAACTCTGATTATGAACCCTGCAATTTGTAAGATCTTTTCTAAATATTCTTTGTTCCTTATCTTTTTCTTCGTTTATATATATATCTGTTCACTGGGCTTTTTAAGCTCAGCCGCATTTCTTTTCCTGCGGCAGGTTTAGTAGGAAGCTGGTTTTGTGGATGAGAGATCTTATTTTGGACTTAGAGACTTCACCCTGATTAGCTACTGGCTGGACTTAGAGATGATTAGAAGTGATTGATGTTGGGCTTAGTATATTGTATTTGGGCTTAGTTCATTGTTGTTACTCTTTTGTATTTCGTTTAGTTCTCCTTGTAACCTTTGTATACTTTGTATTAGAAATGTATCTCCGTTCGCTTGTGTTCTGATTTGACTCAATAATGTTACACTTTAGCCCTTCTCGGGTTGGGGTGTTACAAAATGGTATCAGAGCCAGGTTTGGATCGGCGGATGCAACATTCGTAGAGCTTAGGCTATGACCTGTGAGTTTTGGACCATTAGGCTTCCACTGTAAGAACATAGGAAATTTCTTTGAGAACTTGCTTTAGAAATCCCCTATATGAACTTAAGTTTTGACCGGTAAGGAATGGTAGACTCTAAGATTCTGCTTATGTATCTTTGCTTCCGCATTACTCTGTTTCATGCCTTACGTTTAGCTATGCCTTTTTGGAATCATTCTTTTGGAGTTAGAGATTTTGCACCACCTAAGTTTACCACTAGTAAGTTGGAAGGCATTTAAGATTGCATGTTAATGCATAACTCTATTTGGATTTTCTCTTTGATATCTGATCTGTTTGTTGATCCTTTTGACACCTCTTTGGGCATTCTGAGAATCTACATGGCGATGACGTGTTTGAAGCACTCTCTGTTTGTATCTTGCTTTTGGTGAATCCCCTGTAAGCTTCCTGAAGTTATTTGATTTTGTTTTACTCATCTTTTCCATCTCTGAGAAGTCTAGTGGTGTTTAACCACGAGTATGAGAATATCTCTTTCCCTTTCGAACGATAAAATCTGCTATGTTAATCTGCCTTTCTTTGGAAAGTCAACTTCGATTTGATTCTGATATATGGTTGGCTGTTTAAGCATTCGAGATGCTGACGATTGCTCTACTATGTCTCACCTTTGATGTTTTGAACTAATTGAAAAATCCTCTACCATGATTTCCTATCTTTGAACTTTTGCTATCATTATTTTCTCTAGAGACTCGTACGTTACTTTCGCGGTTATGAAGTTCTCTTACACCTACTTTGTCCGCCAAGAGATGAACATTTTCGTGTGAATTATGTTTTGGCACCCTGAAATTTCGGATATGATTCTTGTTGAACCACCAAGTTTTCCACCAGAGGATAGAGTTGGATAGAACCTGAAGATGACAAACAATGGTAACTGCCCTGGAGAGTTGATGACATTCCTCGCAAGATGGAACAGTGGACGAACAGAACGCAGGAGCTTGGTCAAGACGGCGAACCTGGAGCTGATGAAGAACATACAGTCTCACTTCCCTATTCATCTTGGTTGTACTAAGATGAATTGAGAGTGGAAGCAGACTGGATGATGAGGAGATTAAAGACCGTACCAGAGATTCACATTACTCCATCACATTCCAAGAAGAACTGCAAAAGGCTTGAGGAAACCAAACTAAAGTTAATGATTCCGTTTCACTCTCAGATTGGAAGATGGACGAATACTGACTACTCAGACATAAGAAGATTCTGAAGGGACGAATTCTTGAAGCGAATTTTATGATGGAAGAATTGATGCCCTGGCGACATGTTTCTTCTGATAATGGTTGTTTGACTATGTTACGTCTTTTCGAGTTTCATTTGTTTGCCGACATCATTTTGTTATTGATCTTTTGAATAGGGCTAACCCAGGAGTTAGTTGGACTGTTAGGTGGATTTGTAGATTTGTTTCACTGATTGAGATAAAGTATGATCATCATGAGGGCATATTTATATGATGCTAGTATTATGACGCCTGGCCAACGTGATAATACTTACATCATATAACATGCACTTGTTGTGATCATAGGATGTCTTGAGAAGTGCCTTAGAGGAGCCTTAGATTTCTGCTTTTGTTTGCGACTATCTGCGAATAGTGAGACTTTAGGATTCTTTCGATCTGTATGTTTGATCTGCCTTATCACCATACGTTTTGATACATTTGGATACTCGTCATGCGGCTATTTGACTTCTGTTCATCTGATAAAAATTCTAAGTTCTGTTGTAGAGCTTCCTGCCGTTTGATGTTATCGATCAACTTATTCTCTGCCTACATGGATTTGACCCGTTACTATGAAGAGCTACACATACGCTTTGCTATGTATACGCCTCTCATACTCGATGGATCCGTTTCATGATAATCTGTTATGAGTTAAAATATGAAGCTTTGGATAGGTTGTATTAAAGACGAAACTATTGGAAATTCAGAAGAGTTAAGCGTTTATATCATCCTCATATCTTCTACGATTCGATATGTTCTCATCTGATTTGTCTAATTAAATTCCACGGACGATATATCCTCAAATCCTACATGTTCCCTGTATCTCTTCCGAGGGGATACAATTATCATCTGTTACGTTTGGTATATTATTCTTTTGATTTAGTTTCAGTATGGTATATCTTTCCTGAGGAAGCCGAAGCTATGTTGATCAACAAGGTCGAGTCATGAGAAACAAAACAATTCCGTTCGTTAAAATCTTTAAGAAGAACCTCTCTGAGCGTGAGGCTATTTATGGTCAATTTCTTTTAGTGATTTGGTACGTCTCCGTCAAACTTCTGTGACTTCAATTTCGCGGACGAAATTTTTATTTTAGAGGGGAAGAATTATAACGACCTGAAAATACAAAACGGCATTTGAACATTTGAATACGAATATAACATAAAGTTTGAACAATATGTCATGGTTAAAAACTACATAATACGAAATAAAAGAAATCCTAACCTAAGTAAGAATGTAGTCGACACATTATATTTATCCTAAGAGATTATCACACGAAATATATGTTATAGAGGACCGAGTTATTTTATTTTGTACACACTCGTTTTTGAATTTTGGTAAGTATATTTCACTAATAACTTTCTCAACTACCTCCCAAGATTTTTGGCTAATCACCCAAATCTCGTTCCTAATTTATCTCCTAATCCTCCCCATTTACACGACATGCCCATGTGATAAACTCTCATCCTCACTCGTTTCTTATTAAACGTATACTACACCTTCCACACACATTTTATTAAAAACCTAGAAACTAAACGCACAAGCTGCTATCGATTCTCTTTGATCTCACAAGAAAACAACTAGCAACAACCAATGCTTTTTGGTTCTCCAAGTAATTAGAAGGCACGACCAAAGTGAAGTGGTTTGACCGTGGTACCTTAGGTTCGAAGAAGTGTAAGTCGTGGATTTGCTTGATCGTGGTTCTACCTCGTTGCTTGCTTCTTTCATAAGCCGACCAAAGGTACTCCATCATCGTCCTTTGTGTGTTTTTTTTTCCGGTTCGATCTTTTATCATACGTCCTATATAACGTGAAAACCTAACATAATATACTTAATTATATGATGATACGGATGACATACGATGCTACATAAAATCATGATCTTAACCACATGAAATAGCAAATTTATGTCCTAAAATAATCGGGTATATGTTGGTTCGCGCCATCAGCTGGTATAACCTATGCATGTTCGAATTTAAAAGAACTGATATGAATTTGGTTGTCATCTTTATTTCGTATGGTGTTTAGTAGAGAAAAGGGAAAAGATCATGCTAGTTTTCTTTATGCGAAGATTTGACTTATATAATATTTGTCACGTTAAAACAATGAATACGGATATACACATTGCGTATATGTTTTGTGTCGGGAGTCGAGTCATGGGCTGTCTTTGTGTCGCAACATGATGTCGATTTGGGTCGTATTGTGAGTCGTAATTTGTGACCATGTTGAGTCGTGTTTAGTAGCATTTTATACCGATTCTAAACGCACCCCAAAAGCTTGTGCTGAGCGATCGGTAACAAAGCTTAGAAAACTAGGAAACTTTAGATGATTGTTAACGTGTTGCATGGAATCCTTTGTGATATGTAAATGATGGAATAATTAGCCATGCCACATAAACAAGATTTTTGTGTTGTAACCTGGATATACAATAAGATATGTCGCGTTAATGTTGTGTGTCGTGGGTGTATGTGTGTAGATAGTAACTTGAGCATTGTGTGATTGTTTATAAGTCGTAAATATGGGTGTGAGTTTTGTGGGTCGAGTATAAGTGAATGAGTGTGTTAAACATATAAACGCATGTTAACTTATTATGATATTGAGTTGTCGCGGTCTAGCAAATGTTGAGAATGTATTTATTTAAATTATGAACGACGGGGTCTAAAATTATCATTATCATTTTTATATAGATTATAGTATAAATCTTAAAATAATTTTATTTGACATTTTAATATTTAATTTTGATAATTTACGTTTGTGACTCTAAACTTTACTAAATTGGCATAATTAACCCTAAATTTGTAAGTATTGTACTTTTAATCCTAAACTTATATACTTATCGAAATAAACCCTAAACTATAAATATTTACACAATTGACATCTTAATTTGATTAAATGGTAACTTTGTATATTAATGATTAATATTTTTAAATATGGAAACTTTCTAAAATTGGAAACCTTCCAAGTAAGGAAACTTACTAAAAATAGGAAGCCTTCTAAAATGCTTAACTTACCTAAAATGGAAACTTACCTAAAATAGAAAGCTGCTAAATATGGAAAGTTTCTAAAAACGGAAGCATGACTAAAAGAGGTAACTTATGTAATTTGAACTTTTCTTAATTCAAATCCACTCTCTTCTAGGTTCGGTGAAGCGGGAATGACCTTCCTCCTTTCGTTTGATCCCGGTTTGTTTGACTCGGCTAAGGTACAGATATTCCGTACTCTTTCAGTAAGAGTGCACACTTCCTCTCTCTTGACTTTGTCTTTGATTTGTTATCGTATTATGATTCCGTTTGATCTTGATTATGATCCTTCGTACTCGGCTCTATAATTGATGTGTTTCACCGTGTATTTGCGATCCTATTGTTATTCGTTTGAACTCTTATGATCCATTCGATAACCTTTTGTGACCTTAACCTTTGAACCTTTGTGAGACTTTGGATACCCTTTGGGATATTATAACGGGAGGTGAAACCCTTGTGAGACTTTGAATGTTCTTTTGGGATAATATAACGGGAGGTGAAATTTCTTTTCTTAATTATGATATGGGAACATTTAAAGGAGAAACTATTTATAACGGCATTTTAATATGATTTAAGACCACTTATCTATGGGATTATATGAATTCATAAAGACAAATTTTGAAGAACATTTCATGAAAATCTTTATTAAAGATCATTTTATAAATGTCATCTTTTGGAAGATTGTTCTAAATGAGCTTTTGTTATAAACCTTCTTAAATTGAATTGTACTACGAGCCTTTTGTTAAACAAGTAATGGGAATCTGCTAATTTGAACTTTTGGTTTAAACTCTCATTATGACCCTTTGATTATGAACTATGGGACTTTGGAACTTGGGATAGTGAACCTTGTGGATTGGGAACCTTGGCTTTGACCTCTCCATTTTGACCGTTGGTATTACACCTTTGATGATCCTTTGATATTTGACCCTTTGATAATGATCCTTTGATATTTGACCCTTTGATAATGATCCTTTGATATTTGACCCTTTGATAATGATCCTTTGATATTTGACCCTTTGATAATGATCCTTTGATATTTGACCCTTTGATAATGATCCTTTGATATTTGACCCTTTGATGATTAATCCTTTGATATTGACCTTTGCTTTTGAACCTTTGATTTTGAACTCTGATTTTGAACTCTGAACCTTTGACCTGAACCTTTGCTATGCACCTTGGATTATGATATTTTGATTTGACCTAGACTTTGTTATTTGATTTGCCTTTGACCCTTTAGTATTATACCCGAGCATTTTGTTTCCTAGTCATGAAGGTAACATGACCGTGGCATTGATGCACCAATGTCATGACTCCAGTGTGGTCGAGTGATGTTCCACACCGTCCCTTTGTTTGATCTGCAATTGGTTTGGGTAGGGGCGTATGGATGCATCCTAGATTTGCTTTGATTTGATTTGCTACTACATTTGGTTTGGTGTCTGGTACTGTGTGCAATACATGCCTTTCACATATATTTGGGAGCTAGCTACTCCGTGGTTACTTGAGGACTCCCCTCCTACTACATTTGGTATTCTGAGGTCTCCCCTTTGAGTACATGGTTACTATGATGAAGACTTTGTTTTGTTTTGTTTGGCTCGTGGTAGAATGCTGATATAACCTAACCTTTAACTTATTCTTACCATCCTTATTATACCTTTTGTTCTCCCCAATGCACCCTATGATATTCTTTGTTCCTTATCTTTTTCTTCGTTTATATATATCTGTTCACTGGGCTTTTTAAGCTCAGCCGCGTTTCTTTTCCTGCGGCAGGTTTAGTAGGAAGCTGGGTTTGTGGATGAGAGATCTTATTTTGGACTTAGAAGACTTCACCCTGATTAGCTACTGGCTGGACTTAGAGATGATTAGAAGTGATTGATGTTGGGCTTAGTATATTGTAACCTTTGTATACTTTGTATTAGAAATGTATCTCCGTTCGCTTGTGTTCTGATTTGACTCCATAATGTTACACTTTAGCCCTTCTCGGGTTAGGGTGTTACATTAGGTTTTAAGTATTGCTCTGGTTTTAAAAGTTTTTGTACTCTTTATCTTTATTAATGAAAATTTTATTTTTCTAAGTATTGCAATCTTTTTTTTTACCTCAGCTTAATTCCCTACTCCTAATTGAAACTGCTTATTGGTAGTTCATTCATGTTTTCTTTTAGTACTTAATATAGTTTAGCTTAAGGTTCCTTGTCAAAACTCAGTTTACAAGTCATTTTTTTATTGGCAAAATCTCAACAGACCCCATATAGGGGTGTTTGGTTTAACTTGACTTTATGAGTCAGAGGTATTTTTGGTCTTGTTGTTTAATTCAACCTGTCATGGGTTAGTTTATTAAGTCGTTTTGGGTCAGAATATAGTAGCATTAGGTAGTTTATAAGCTTTTATACCAGATTTCAAAATTTGATGGCCTAATCAATTTCTAACAGTCACAATTTGACATCTTGGTAAGTGGTCATTTTGTGTGTCAAAAGTGGTGGTAAAAGAGCCTAATAGCAGTGTTTTACATGTTTCACCCTTTTTCCAATGTCTGTATAATAGTTTTTAGTCAAAATATTGATTTCTCACCCATTTTCACCCACTTTTTGCTGTCAAAAAAACAGCCCAACAGCACCAAAGTTTTTGATTTTTCATTTCTTCGTTATAAGTCCGTTTTACCCGAATCTTGGTACAGTTAGTCTTTGGTAGGTATTCTAGTTACTGATATTTTTATTTTATTTTATGAATTTTTTTATAACAGCTTTTTTGCAGCCCCAAAACCCCCTTCAGTAACTTTTTCTTGCAGCCATTTCAAGGATTAGCTTATTTTTGTGCTTTTTAGGACTCATAAACTGCTTATATATGTTCCTTTATCTTGGTTTAGGTCTCCCTTAGCAGCCTAGATTAATGACTCCCCTTAGGATAGCTTGTATTAGTTTCTTTTTAGCTTTTTAGTTTTTAAAATTCCTTTTTTTAGCCTATATATGAACTGCTCATTGCTTTCCCCTTTAGACTGCTTATCATTTAGTTTTATAAAAAGTTTTAGTTTTAGAAAATGTTTGTTTTCATGTTTTTTATAAGTGTGTTAAAAAAAAATTAAAAAAAAATGTTTTCAAAAGAAAAGGAGGTGCACAGGTTCGAACCTGTGACCTCCTGGATGCAAGAACAGACCTACGAGAACACACCCCCACCATCTGCTCTACACATGTGGCTTGTTATTGTTTGCAAAGTTTAATATTTATAGTAGTAGTTTTCTGTTTAGCTTATATAAGCTTATCAGCTTTTAGTTGCTTATTTTCTGCTTATTTTTGAACTGTGCCCCCCCTTTTTATATTTTTCTTAAGTTAATATTAACTTATAGAATTTGTTTAAAAAGTTTCAGAATTTTTAGAATAGTTTTAATATTTATTAGAATTTAATTAGTGATAAATAGTTTTAAATTCATAATAAATAGACTTTTTATTAAATTTTTAATTTTCTTTTTTCCAAAAATTTCTTTTGTCATCTAGTACGTAGGATAATTATTTGTAGGCCCGTAGGACTTGCGTAGTAAAAATTTCACGTTTTTATTTGTACGTTGACGTTTATCTTAAATAAACGTCACGTTTATTTGTTAACTTGTGTTTTAGGATTCCCAATACCTAATTTTGATTCCCGTAGTGTTTTAGGATTCCCCTAGTTTGCCATTTGCCTTTTGTTCCTTGGTATGTGCTTATTCACATACCTTTTATTCACCATTTTCAGGCTCTTTAAGACCAAAAAATAACGTTAAACGCCAAAGATATCGTGTTTTTGTGCTTGTGACTGTGCAGGTAAGGATATTGCAAAAACAACATAGAAATCAACCAAAAAGCCTGAAACGAGCACGAGATGTGGAAAAGAGTCTAAAGTGAAGCCAAAGATGAAATTTACTTAAGAAAAGCCCGTGANTGCGTGTTTTCTTTCAATTCGTACGAAATAAAAATGGGTTAGGATTTTATTTGTGTGTTGTGCCTTATATAAGCTTATTTGGCATCTTAATCTAGCTTACTAATAAGTTTTTCATAAGTTTTTATTGAGACTTTATTCTTGGTCCACGTTAAAAATTGGTTTTACATAGTTACAAGCCCTAATTTAGCGAGTATCAAGTTTTTCATTTTAGGGATTTGCGAGTTTCATATAGCTAGCGAGTATGAATGTTTTGAGTTCTTTAGCGAGTATGTCTTCATGGTTTTTGCGAGTATGGCTTGAAGCCCTAGCGAGTATGGTGATTATTTGTTAGCGAGTATCGTTTAAGAGTCCTAGCGAGTAGCAAGTAGAATAGCGAGTACCATTTAATTTTTATGCGAGTATGAATTTTAGTCTTCAATATTTGCGAGTATGGTGTTTGTCCTCCTAGCGAGTATGGTCCAAAAATAATAGCGAGTATGCTATACTTCATGTTTGCGAGTTTCATTCTTGGCAAACTTTGTTTTTTTTGCGAGTTTGGTCTCTAGTGTTAGCGAGTATCATTCTTCTAAAACATTGCGAGTATCATTTTTTTTAGGTCCTAGTTATTGCGAGTATGGTTCCTTAGTGTGTGAGTTTAATTATTAGTTTACTAGTCTAGTCTCTTTTCATGTCAAGTCGTTGTAGTTTTTTTAAGCCGAGCTTGGCTCCTTTACCTCATCATCTTTACGAGTGAGGTTTCATTTCTTTAATTTC
Organism: Artemisia annua; assembly: GCA_014162995.1. Lineage (NCBI taxonomy): Eukaryota > Viridiplantae > Streptophyta > Magnoliopsida > Asterales > Asteraceae > Artemisia > Artemisia annua. The sequence goes on along the minus strand of LBNU01004536.1, from coordinate 177,825 downwards.
TAAACTAAACTCCGTCGAAATTTCTTTAAACCTTTTTAGTTTTATTATAACTTAGTTAATTCTCTTTTCACATTAGTGTTAGTTTAGTTCGTTATATCTTTAAACGCTTCTTTAGTTTAATCTTTCTTTTCGTTTATTAAAATCAAAACACCAAAAACATTTTCTTTATTTCTTTCTTTCATCATTTCTTTTACGTATTACTTGTCTTTATGTTTTCTTTTCTCGTTCCACTTATTTCTTTTACTCTTGTTCTTTATTTCATTTAAGTTTTAAACAATCTTTCGTAGTATAACTAAAACAAAAACTCAACTTTTAAACCCATTCATCTCACAATAACTCACGACTCGAGTGACAAGATCAATTTCAACCCTCGTTTGGACAACGATCCGTGGTTTACAAGCTTGCTTGCTTAGACCGCTACGATCAATTTATGGCGTCGCTGCCGGGGAGCGGTTGATAAGATTAAGTCATTAGATTATTGAGTATTGTGTTTTGAAGAACCTTCTTTTAGAAGTTATCGTTTTTTATAAACATAAAAACAACTAAAAATTATAAAACCTATAAAAACCAAAAATATTTTTCATTTATAAAACTTAAAAAACTAAAAAGATTTTCTTTTCAACTTACTTTTTCAATTTGTTTCACTTTGATTTGTTTCATTTTGTATGAACACTCGTTCTTCTTATAACGAGCTTTTTCCACCACTTTCTAATCCCGAGAGTCTTCTACGATGTCCAAACCGAGTTAATTCTCCAAATCTCGAGGAAATGAATAACAACAACAACAACAACGGTGCACAAGCCAACGGGGCTCCCAACGGAGGAGATCCCCAACCTCTTCATGATTTACGTCCAATGGAGGAACAACTCCAATCACCTTTCCAAGGTGTGAGGAGAGCCATTGTGATTCCCGACATTCAAGCAAATCACTTTGAAATCAATCATGGATTACTCAATCTCATTTCGGGTATATCCTTTCACGGGTTTGATCACGAAGATCCTCATATTCACATTCGGAACATAACCGACATTGCTGAAACAATTAAAATCAACCAAGTTCCTTATAATGTTGTCAAAATGAAATTGTTTCCCTTTTCTCTCAAAGGAGCTGCTCGTACTTGGCTAGACAAAGAACCCCCCAATTCGATTCATACTTGGGATGATTTGGCTAGCAAGTTCCTTAACCATTTCTGTCCACCTTCAAAAACCTCAAATCTTCGTACTCAAATCTTTCGTTTCCAACAAGCTTTCGATGAATCATTCAGCGAAGCTTGGGATCGATTCAAAGAGTTACTTGAAAAGTGTCAGAATCACGGGTTTTCTGAATTGCATCAAATCGATACGTTCTATAATGGTTTGAATCCCGTTGATCAAGATTCGCTCAATTCTGCTGCTGGTGGTAATTTGTTATCTCGAAACACTCAAGATGCGTTCACGATCATTGAAAACAAAGCAAGAGTGCGAACTTCACGAAACAAAACACAAGTGTCAAGTGCTAGTAACAAGGATAACGATGAATTTGTGTCAATAACCAAACAAAATGCTGAAGCTATTGCTGCTCTTACAAAACAAATGGGAATTTTAATTCAACACAAGGAACAACCATCTCATATCGTCAATGCAGTTAACCCAAGTTGCGAAACTTGTGGTGGTCCCCATTCATATTACGAATGTCCAACAACTTGTAACGTCCATAACGAGCATGTGTACGCTGCTAACATGGGTGGTAACCGATACCAACCCCAAGGAGACCGCAATCTCCTCAGCTACCGTTCCACCAACTTTCTTGGACCACCACCAGGTTTTAATAATCCGCCACCAAACCAAAATGTGCAAAGTCATGGTAATCAAGTCAATCAAAATCAGAATCGTGCATATCAAGGTTTTCAAAATCAAAATCAAGGATTTAATCAAAACAAGAATTTTCAAAGTAATCATGGTAATTTTGGAAATCAAGGAGCTAATTATGGAAACAATAATCATGGGAATCAGAATTTTCAAAATCAAGGTCAAGGTTTCAATAACAATGCCCGTGGGCAAACTTTTAACCAGAATCAAGGTGTTGTGCAAAATCAATCGAACACGGATGAGTTGTTAGCAGAATTACTTCGTCAAAATCAAAACAACCAAACCATTTTGCAAAGTCAGCAGGCACAAATTAAAAAACAAGAGGAAATGAATCATGTATTGATTAATCAAATGGCTGAATTAAACAAGCGTTTAAATGATCGACCCTCAGGTTCGGGTACCACTTCTTTACCTAGCAACACGATCGCTAACCCGAGGGGCGATGTCAAGGCGATCACAACACGCAGTGGCGTTTCTTACAAAGAACCAACGGTTCCAACTACCTCTTATACTCCTCCTTCAAAGGTAGTGGACCGTGCAACCGAGGTGACAACGGATACGAGAATTCCTATTCACCAAGGAAGGACCGAAAATATCCAACCTCCGGTGGTTCAACCGACAAATGAAAATGCAAATGTTTCAAAAGGAAAAGAGAAAATTGTTTTTGAACAAGATGAACCAGTTAAAACAAGTCTTCCATATCCTTTTCGTCTTAATGAGCAAAAACGTCAAGATAAAAATGACATAATGAAGGAAAAGTTCTTTAAGATGTTTCAAGACATTCGCTTTGATTTGAGTCTTGCTGATGCTGTTGTGTTAATGCCAAAGTTTTCATCAATGCTTAAAAACTTGTTGAATAATAAAGATAAATTGTATGAAATGTCGACTACACCTTTGAATGCGAATTGCTCGGCAGTGCTCCTTAAAAAGCTTCCCGAAAAGCTTGAAGACCCCGGCAAGTTCTTAATTCCATGCAATTTTCCCGGAATGGTTCAATGTTTCGCCTTAGCCGATTTAGGTGCTAGCATTAGCCTTATGCCGTTTTCCGTCTGGCAGAAGTTGTCGTTACCCCCTTTGACTCCGACACGCATGACACTCGAGCTTGCCGACCGTTCTACCTCTCGTCCTAAAGGCATAGCCGAAGATGTCATCGTCAATGTGGGAAAATTTCACTTTCCGGCTGATTTTGTTGTCGTCGATTTTGATCCCGATCCGAGGGTTTCTCTCATTCTAGGATGAGGTTTCCTAAAGACGGGACGTGCTTTGATTGATGTGTATGATGAAGAGATTACCTTGCGAGATGGTCATGAAGCCGTTACGTTTAACTTAGACCAAACAGCAAGATATTCCTCCACCAATGAACCCATGACCATAAGCAAAATCGATGTCATTGATGAAGTTTCTGATGAGTATTCCCAAGAGATACTCGGATTTTCAAGTGGCAATCCCACTTCTACTCTTTCTTCACCCCAAGATAATTCTTCTACTTCTCAACCCATAATTGCCGACTCTTCCCCTTCTTTCACTCCTTTTGAAGGAGGTGATTTCTTTTTGGAAGAAGTCGATGCTTTTCTTTCTACCGATACATCTTCATTATCGGATAGTGATGATTCTTACTATGATCCGGAGGGAGATATCCTTATGCTTGAAAAACTTTTGAATGAAGATCCCTTTTCACCTCTCCCTCCGAAGGATCTCTATGTTGAAGAAGTCAAAAAAGTCGAGCCATCTAATGAAAAACCTCCAGAACTCGAGCTTAAAGATCTACCTCCTCATCTTGAATACGCATTCTTGGAAGGAACCGACAAATTTCCCGTCATCATTTCTAAACACCTTCAAGATGAGGAGAAGAACCGTCTCGTTGATATGCTTAAGAAACACAAAGATGCCATAGCTTGGCGTATTTCCGACATCAAGGGCATAGACCCTCGTTTTTGCACTCACAAAATTTTACTTGAAAACGATTCTAAGCCGTCCATCCAACAACAACGACGGGTTAACCCAAAAATCCATGATGTAATCAAGAATGAAGTTATCAAACTCCTCGATGCTGGGATGATTTACCCAATTTCTGATAGCTCATTGGTTAGCCCGGTTCATTGTGTGCCAAAGAAAGGTGGAATGACTGTCGTGACGAATGATGATGATGAGCTTATTCCTACACGTCTCGTAACCGGTTGGAGAGTGTGCATCGACTATCGAAAGCTCAATGAAGCAACTCGAAAGGACAATTTTCCGCTTCCATTTATGGACCAAATGCTTGAACGACTTGCAGGAAATGAGTTCTACTGTTTTCTTGATGGTTTTTCTGGCTATTTTCAAATTCCCATTGATCCTCCCGATCAAGAGAAAACCACTTTTACTTGCCCTTATGGAACGTTTGCCTATCGACGTATGCCCTTCGGCTTATGCAATGCCCCAGGCACGTTCCAGAGGTGTATGGCCGCTATTTTTCAAAACATGATCGGGAAGACGATGGAAGTTTTTATGGATGATTTTTCTGTGTACGGTGATTCATTTTCGTCTTGTCTCTCCCATTTAGAACAAATGCTCCAAAGGTGTGAAGACACTAACCTAGTTCTGAATTGGGAGAAGTGTCACTTTATGGTTAAAGAGGGTATAGTCCTCGGCCATAAAATCTCAAAAGCCGGGATTGAGGTGGACCGAGCCAAAGTCGATGTTATCGCAAAATTACCTCATCCCACGACCGTCAAGGGAATTCGAAGTTTCCTCGGTCATGCTGGCTTTTATAGACGTTTCATACAAGACTTTTCCAAAATAGCCCGACCATTGACTCACCTTTTAGAAAAGGAAGCCCCGTTCATCTTCACCAATGAGTGCATTGAAGCATTTAATACCCTTAAAAAGAAGTTGACGGAGGCTCCTATTTTAGTTACCCCCGACTGGGATTTGCCCTTTGAATTAATGTGTGATGCTAGTGACTATGCAATCGGGGCAGTCCTGGGGCAACGCAAGGACAAATATTTTCAGCCTATACACTATGCAAGCAAAAAAATGAACAATGCCCAATCTCATTACACCACAACTGAAAAAGAGATGTTGGCAGTAATTTATGCTTTTGAAAAATTTCGATCATATCTTCTTTTAAAGAAATGCATAGTGTATACGGACCATTCAGCCCTCAAATACCTTATGACCAAACAAGATGCCAAGTCCAGATTAATGCGATGGGTGCTTTTGCTCCAAGAATTTAATGTCGAAATCCGCGACAAGAAAGGAGCAGAAAACCTAGCTGCTGACCATTTGTCCCGTCTTGAAAATCCTCATCAAGGTGTGCTCGAGAAAAAGGATATCAATGACTCATTTCTTCTCGAGACACTTGAGAGCGTGTCACTTTGTGATTCTAGTACCCCATGGTTTGCCGATTTTGCAAACTACCATGCGGGGAATTTTATCAGAAAAGGAATATCGACCCAAGACAAAAAGAAATTTTTCAAAGATGTTAAACATTATTTTTGGGACGACCCTTATTTGTTCAAAGTTTGTGCCGACCAAATCATTCGGAGATGTGTCCATGGTAAAGAGGCCGAAGCTATTTTGATGGCATGCCACAATGGCCCCACAGGGGGACATCATGGTGCCAACCTTACTGCCAAAAAAGTTTTTGACTCCGGTTTCTTCTGGCCTTCGATCTACCGCGATGCACAAGACCTGGTGAAGTCTTGTGACGCGTGCCAATGACAAGGAAGAATTTCGCAGCGGGATGAGATGCCTCAAAACTCCATCCAAGTTTG
>LBNU01004536.1:114401-157553 GCA_014162995.1 Artemisia annua | reverse complement strand
AGTGTGTTTTTGCGTGTTTCAGGTACAAAGGATTGAAAACAAGACAAAAATGGACAAAACCGAGCTTGGATGAAAAAAAAAAGTAAAAAGATGGACATTTCCGGATCGACTCGACACCATTTGAGCATTTATTGAAGAAAAGAAAAGTCAAAGTCAATTCCGGGATATAGTTTTTGGAGCGAGCTTGAAAAACCGAACCCAAATACCCAATAATATTTTTATGGACCAACCCGACCCATCTTAACGGGCCGGGTCAGCCCATTTAAATATTGGCTAAAACTATAAACCTTTCACTTAACCCAAAAATAAATCACACCAATAACTTTCCAGCCCAACTCCTTACCAGGCCCAAAATAAACATAAACCCATTTTACGTTTTATAATAAAAACGTTTTTTTTTTAACCTAGTCAAATCCCAGGTCAAACACAACACCTTCTTCCCCACCCTGCTTCCCATTAACCGCCAAACAAACCATCCTCCTCCATGCTTTTTCCTGCAACACTCCATCCTCCAACTATTCACCATCAAAAGCCCCCCAATCCAACTCCAAGAAGAATATCACTAATTCCCATCCCACTCATCCATTCCATGTCACCAATCCTCAACGATTTAGGCGCCAAAAACTGAAATCAATGGCTGTGATTATACAAGCTTAATCCAATGGTGAAGATTGATTCAAAGAAAACACAAATGGACATCCAAGGCTTGTTTTTCTCACAGAGAAAGCACAATCAGAAAAGGACAAAGGAAAACCAAGAGGAAACCCTAGCTCATGTTAGTATAAATAGATATGTTGTAAGCCTTGTTGAGGCAGTAGGTTTTAGTAGTCAAGTCAAGTTAGGTTTTAAGTATTGTTCTAGTTTTAAAAGTTTTTGTACTCTTTATCTTTATTAATGAAAATTTTATTTTTCTAAGTATTGCAATCTTTTTTTTTACCTCAGCTTAATTCCCTACTCCTAATTGAAACTGCTTATTGGTAGTTCATTCATGTTTTCTTTTAGTACTTAATATAGTTTAGCTTAAGGTTTCTTGTCAAAACTCAGTTTACAAGTCATTTTTTTATTGGCAAAATCTCAGCAGACCCCATATAGGGGTGTTTGGTTTAACTTGACTTTATGAGTCAAAGGTATTTTTGGTCTTGTTGTTTAATTCAACCTGTCATGGGTTAGTTTATTAAGTCGTTTTGGGTCAGAATATAGTAGCATTAGGTAGTTTATAAGCTTTTATACCAGATTTCAAAATTTGATGGCCTAAATCAATTTCTAACAGTCACAATTTGACATCTTGGTAAGTGGTCATTTTGTGTGTCAAAAGTGGTGGTAAAAGAGCCTAATAGGAGTGTTTTACATGTTTCACCCTTTGTCCAATGTCTGTATAAAAGTTTTTAGTCAAAATATTGATTTTAGAAAAACAGCCCAACAGCATCAAAGTTTTTGATTTTTTATTTCTTCGTTATAAGTCCGTTTTACCCGAAACTTGGTACAGTTAGTCTTTGGTAGGTATTCTAGTTACTGATATTTTTATTTTATTTTATGAATTTTTTTATAACAGCTTTTTTGCAGCCCCAAAACCCCCTTCAGTAACTTTTTCTTGCAGCCATTTCTAGGATTAGCTTATTTTTGTGCTTTTTAGGACTCATAAACTGCTTATATATGTTCCTTTAGCTTGGTTTAGGTCTCCTTAGCAGCCTAGATTAATGACTCCCCTTAGGATAGCTTGTATTAGTTTCTTTTTAGCTTTTTAGTTTTTAAAATTCCTTTTTTTTAGCCTATATATGAACTGCTCATTGCTTTCCCCTTTAGACTGCTTATCATTTAGTTTTATAAAAAGTTTTAGTTTTAGAAAATGTTTGTTTTCATGTGTTTTATAAGTGTGTTAAAGAAAAATTAAAAAAAAATGTTTTCAAAATAAAAGGAGGTGCACAGGTTCGAACCTGTGACCTCCTGGATGCAAGAACAGACCTACGAGAACACACCCCCACCATCTGCTCTACACATGTTGCTTGTTACTGTTTGCAAAGTTTAATATTTATAGTAGTAGTTTTCTGTTTAGCTTATATAAGCTTATCAGCTTCTAGTTGCTTATTTTCTGCTTATTTTTGAACTGTGCCCCCCCCTTTTTATATTTTTCTTAAGTTAATATTAACTTATAGAATTTGTTTAAAAAGTTTCAGAATTTTTAGAATAGTTTTAATATTTATTAGAATTTAATTAGTGATAAATAGTTTTAAATTCATAATAAATAGACTTTTTATTAAATTTTTAATTTTCTTTTTTTCAAAAATTTCTTTTGTCATCTAGTACGTAGGATAATTATTTGTAGGCCCGTAGGACTTGCGTAGCAAAAATTTCACGTTTTTATTTGTACGTTGACGTTTATCTTAAATAAACGTCACGTTTATTTGTTAACTTGTGTTTTAGGATTCCCGATACCTAATTTTGATTCCCGTAGTGTTTTAGGATTCCCCTAGTTTGCCATTTGCCTTTTGTTCCTCTTAGGTTATTTTATTTTATTTTCATTCACGTTTGTTAATTTTCCAATTCCCGTTAATTTAATGTACGAAAAACCAAACAATCTTTCACAACCAAACATACAAGATTGTAATCTCGATCTTTTCACGAAGCTTTCCATTCACACCTCGTTGGGGTACGACCCGGGAAATCACTTTCCGATCTCACAAATAAATATCACTTTCACGAGTTTACGAGGAAATCTTTTTCCTAAAAGGTTTACTTGTATTTCTCCACGTCTTGTTGTCTCACGATAACATTGACCTCACGTTTGTTGATATTTTGATAAATTGTTTTGCACAAAAACTCAACGAATCAAATTGCTTCTCCCCCACTTGGGGTTCTGAGTCGGACTAGTTTTTGTCGGCACAAAATGACAGCTTCATTTGCACCAAGCCAGTCCATACCAACAGTTACATCGATTTTCCCCCATAGGCATAGGAATTAGATCAATTGAGAGTTTATCATTTTCAATTTCTATCTCACAATTTAAAAAGACAACAGTTACACCTATTACTTTATTATTTGCGACTTCGACATCTAACGGAGGTATAAGCTAACTAATTGGAATGGAAAACCTCCGACTAAATGTTTCTGACACAAATGACTTATTTTCATCGGAATCAAATAGCACACGAGCAGGTAATAAATTTACAAAAAGGGTACTTGACACAATGTCGTGTGCCTCCTTTGCTTTATCAAATATCATCTGATGCACTCGGGCTGGAGGCCTATGTTGCCTTTGAACAATAAGTAAACCAGAAGTCCCTGAGGGTCTTGAAGCCGAAGGCGCTCCACGCCTGTCCACATTCCTTCTAAACTCTTGTTGTCGAGGAGGAGGAACCGGTCTAACATTTGGGCAATTTTCAGCCGTATGATTTGGCTGATAACACCGTTGGTTTAGTTTAATTGGGTTGGGACATTCCTTGCTAATGTGGCCACATTTGCCACAACTAAAACATGTTCTACTACCCGCACGACATTCACCTAAGTGAAATTTTCCACAAGTATTACATTGTGGATAGGTCGTTCCTTCAATCCTAGGTTGAGTTACTTTTGGCTTCTCCTTTTTACGAGATAAACTGCCGTGTTCAATCTTCCTCTTTGGAGGAACTTCCTCGTCCACCTCACCTGGCGGTCCAGCAAGGGTCTTTAGAGCAAGTACCGAGTGCCTCCCTCATCCATTACCTTGATGTTCACCACATGGATCATTTTGGACCATCATATTACCTTTACGGGTTTTCACAACCCTAAAGGTCCTCCTATAAATACTTAGCAATTCCCCCGAAATGGCCCGAGCTAATCACGTCAAGCCCCAAACCCTCAATATGTACTATACGTAAACAATTACCCATAATATTTATCCCATATAAATATTCTACTTTAGGTAATTAATATTTAACCCCTTAATGAAAAAATTGTCATATTTTTATTTCCTCACTACTCTTATTTCATTCCGTGACTTGTTTCTTAATTCCTCTTGCATGTTCTCTTTTATGTGCATTGGTGTGACCCTTTGGCATTTCTGTGAAGACCAAAGATGAAAAATTCATTATTTCTTTGCACACAATCCTTTCAGAAACATTGATAAAGTAATTTCTAAATTCGCAGCGGTAACCATTGATGCGTTATTTTTTTGTTGTTCGGAATCACTACGCACGTAATGTCTAGTTTCCAGTGTATACGTGCAAGACTTTTGCAAACATATGGTAATGAGCTACATGATTGTGTTTTTTCCCAAGGTTGTAAAAATCGCTAGGCGCTAGTGAGGCGGTTGGGTAGGGCCTAGCAATTAATTGGTTAGGTGGGGATTAATCGGGGATTAATCAGATTAGAATTTTTATGCACAAAATTGTAATTTTAGATATTATATTATATTATATGTATAAGATAAGCATTATGCATCAAAGTTCAAATATTGCAAGTGTTCAAATATAAACATAATACATAATTCTTTAAAGTTCAAAGTCAAACATAGATATTACTCGGTTTGTTGACCATTTTAAGCGATCTTTGACTGATTTTGTCTGATTAATCGGTTTGTTGACCAATTTTTAAGCGATTTTGTCCGACTTTTAAGTGATTTTGTTGACCGAGTTTTAAGCGATTTTGTCCGATTAATCCGATTAGACCGATTTTGTCTGATTAATCGGTTTGTTGACCGATTTTTAAGCGATCTTTGACCAAAGCGATTAAATAGGCCGATTATGATAAATCAAGGCGCTTAGTGAGTGATCAGCAATTATGCGGGGATTAATCGGCCGCCTGGGCCAATTTTTACAACAGAGGTTTTTCCACATGAGTCGCAATATTTATTTATTGTTGTGAAAACACAAATGTGTGATTGGAGATAAAAATTGGTGTAACTATATTTAACAAAATTCATTCTTTCCTGTTGCCATCTTTAAATTATTTTACTATTGAAAAATACACAAGTTCTTGTCAATTTTATTTGGAAAAAAATATAATATTATTAACCTTGTGTTCTGGTGTAGAGTTTAGTTGACTTCATCATTCCATAGTTCCACTTGAGTTGTCTTATAGCTATTGCTAAGCTTATACATTAAGAGTAGTGAACATAAACTTGGTAAACGTGTGCCGACCTATCACTCAACACTTTTAAGTCTCAGTTTGACTTCTAGTCCTTGTTTATACATTAACGCAACAATTTATGTTGAGCCATTCAACTTAAGCCTTATTAAATAGCATGCTTACTTTTATCTCAACAACTATTTAGTCTCATCTAATTTATTTAATTTGTCGCATATGATCAAATGAATATAAATTGGAATCTAGGAAAAAAATACTGTGATTCCTAAAAATTTGTTCTTAAGTATTTTTTTTAAAAGAATGGAAAGATGTAGAAAGATAGGTATAGCAAAAGTAGAGGAGGAAAATAGAAATAAACTTTATAGTTGTCATGTGTTCTTAAGTTTTAAGAGAAGGAAGGAAAGTCAAGTGATGAGATGATTATTAATTTTCATGTCTACATAAAAAAATTAATAAGTGTATACTGATTTACAATTAAATCTCAAAAAGCAAAGCTACAAACTAAAGAACAAATGGGAATCTTGTGATAATCAACCATACCATAAATAAAAAAAGTTATATCAGTAAACCACTCAGTGTTTAACAAGTGCTAACCCGGTTAGGGTTCTTCTCGTAAAGCATCTTTCAGCTTTATCTGAACATTCCAAAGCAGCGTGAGATTTTACACTGATCTGCAAACTCATACGTTTACTTGCCCTTTTGAGTTTGAAATGCTACCCAACAGCATATGAGCTTTACTCAGTCTCTAGATTTCTGGAAATACCATCACTTGGGTATTTGTCTTTACAAGAAATGTTCCTTATCAAATATCCCTGATATTTGATTGTATTGCATGTGGGGTATATGCCTTGATTTCATCAAGACACGCCTTGATACCATCAATACTCGAGATAGGAATTACTTTCAAGTATTAAGAAATCTATATATACTTAGATTCTGGTATAAATGTTTACCTAGTCATACCATGGCTATATCTTTGATCAAATATATCCTTTTATAGATTTACCAAACCAAATACTCTAGTTATACTTTGAACCTCCATCTCGTATGGATTGCATAAAAGTCCATGATAATCTTCGAACTTCTATCTTAGATAGATTGCATCAAAGTCTATCATATTAAGCATTGAAGCTCATATTAAACATTTCCTTTTAATTCACTAGTTCCACTTCTAGGGAACTAATAAAGTATGATCCTTGAAGATGAAATCAGATAGATTGTTCACCACTCACAGACACTTTTGGGAATACCCTAAGTTTTATCAAAAACTTTCTAAAACATACACTTTTAAAACATCTATGTTGAGGCAACATTATCGAGATCTCCTTATGTTTTAATGATGACAAATAACCCTTCGAAACACATAAAATAACAAATGTTAGCCAAAGTTCCCCGACTCACATGTCTGCTCCTGACGCGTTGCCCACGCGTCAACGCGTCGGCGACGTGCCAGGCTTCTGTGAATGTCGGGACGAACTTTGAAAGTCGGCTTTCCCCTTACCCGACAAATGTGGATCTTTCAAGGCAGGTATGAATATGCTATGTGCTTAATTGAGAACACTCAAAATGAGTTTTAGGATTAGAGAGATCCCATTTTTAAAATACCCGTTTTCGGGAAAACGCCAACTCAAGTTTTCTAAATCTCGCCTCTAGCCAAGGCTTTTCTAAACTTAGGGAGCTTATATATTTTACGTAATATCAAGTGAAAGCATTCATATGCTCAGAGCCCGTGCTTACGTCTTCTCTAATCACGTAACGGGTTTACTCCCTTATTGGTCAAACTAAGTCAAAGGTCACTTTGCGTAAATGCATCCTTTCCCGCATGGGATATGCTTTACAATGATGCAAAGCACTTGGCTTGTTTGTGCCAAGGTGTTAGTTGAGAACGTCGAGTCGTGGAAAATCACGAGTTATGAGATTATGGATTCTCGACGTTGAGTTACTTGAGATTATAAGTAATCTTTGATTTTCTCAACTCATAATCATAATTGTCTAAACCTTTTCTTCTTAATGACAATTAGATTATTTCTTAATCTCCTCTTGATCACATTTTACATAATCAAATCTTATCCCCAACATTCCTTAATTTTCCCTTACACCTCTTACACCTTTACAACCCTTGTCTCCCAAACTCCCACACAAGATTCCCCTTTTTATAATATTCCTTCCTTTTTATACATTCCTCACATATTCTCTTATACACACTGTTAGGAATATAAATATTCTTATGAAAGACTCGGTCACCCCGTATATCTTTTAGCGTTATGTTAGCTCGTAGGCTTATTATTATTAGATTAGGTATCGTAGAATTAGTCTAGTTATAGTTATACTTGTGGAGTGGGTCGGGTCTTTACCCACTGTCAGCTCACTCCACAACCCGTTTTATGGGGCATATATTGTAATTGTATATATACCCTCTTCCCACCAAGGGAGAGGGTTTGTTGTTCATTAATACACACACACAACTAGTGTGTTTCTCTCACTAGAACTTCCCCTCTCTACTTACTTTCTCTCTCTAACTCTAACCATGACTAACTTAATCTTCCATAATCCAAGACCACCCGAATCACCACATAATCAACATAATAAACGATCCTACAATTGGTACCAGAGCCTAGGTTATAGTTATTGGTTAAGTTGTTGTGGTGTCATCTTGTCATAATCGTATTTTCTTCAAGGTTCAAATCTATTTTGTAAAGCTGTTTTTTAACTCGTATTTTGAATCTAAAAAAAACAATTTTTTTTCTTCATCTTTTGTGGTTAACAGCTTGCTTTTTACATGATTCTATATATCCTTTAGTCAAAATTACAAATCTTTTTCATTCACTATTGCAAATATTTGTCACTTGTGTCCTTCACGTTTCCAGTTTTTGTAACTTGTCATAATTTTATTACTGATTTGTACCATACCGTAAGTTCTATGGTAAAAAAGAAGGCAAATATTGGTCGAAATTTGGTCGTTTGGTTAGCATCCTTTTTGGGTGCGATTTGGTAGTTTTTGACTGCGAGTTGTGGTTCTGTGTTATTAATGGGGTGCGGGTTGACAGTTTTGTACTGATGCGAGTTGGCTGTATACTCTAAATACTATAAAAGACAAATCGCAAGGATAGTGACGGATTTGTCAGTTTGTGCATTGCGAGTTGATACTTTGCTGCGAGTTGAGCACTTCTGTGAGTTGACAAAGTCTTGTGTATTGATTGATTGTTGCGAGTTGAGGTTTTTAATTGCTTAGACCAAGTTAACAAGAAATCGAGACTAAATCATTTGTCACAAACCATAAACAACAAACTGTTTCTAACAAGCATCAATACTCTTGATTTGGACTCAAGATCTCAGACTCTCTTGTCACTACAAACGATTCTACAAGAACCAACCAAGAGACATCATCACTGATCTATCATAATCCTAAACCTCATCAAAACCAACAAACCCAACTACTAATCCAAAACCCCGTCAACTAACATCAAAGATTCCAGTTCTAATCCTATATCACATCTCATATCACACCAATATCCAAACAACAACTATCACGGACATCACAAGATTCTGAATGGTTCAACATTAATTAAAAACTATCAATAATTTCTTTTTCGAACCACACATCATCACTGATCTTGAGATTGAAACGTGAAATGAAAAGTTACAAAAGATCTCAGTTAATCTTTCGTTGTACTCAAGGTTATATTAAGACCATTTACAGGTCAAAGTAACGAAAGAATAAGAAGATTCATCACAGATCTGTTGTGTGTTAAACCCTGTATTGATATACGGAAATAAAGACAATCTATTAACAAATTTGTTATAGATTATGCTTTGTTTCGATTGTGACACACTAAAACATAACCAATTAACCTACCCGAGACCAATTAACTGATCTTGAAGCTATCTTCTTTGATGCTATGGCAAGAAATATTGAGCAAAAAGGCATAGGTGGGTTTGAGATTATGTTTGTGATTGGGATATTACGATTCATATGAGTGATACTCAGTGATTTGTTATATTCGGTTTTAATAATGATGATGAAGATAGTTAAGACTGAGATAGGATGATTGTTTGATCTGGAAATCGAGTCAGAAGAAAGAAGTGGGGGCGGTGTTTAAGGCGTGAGAGATTAGGGTTAAGACTAATGTGAGACAAATTAGGGCATTATCTATTTTATATCAATCTTAATACCGGTTTGCTGTGTGGACCGGGCTGTACTATGGCCTATCTGGATTATTGCTTGGGCCGGTGTAACACACAATCTGTTTTGGGCTTGAGTCTACCCGGGTTTATTAGATTTGTGGGCTTAGATTGGTTGCTATTGCTAAACGAATGAGTGTTGTTAATTCTGTTTTTTTAACAATAGCTAAATTTTTGGTATTATTATTATTGGTTAATGGTTATAAAGTAATATAAGGGGGTTATGGTTGGATCGGGTACATGTGTTGGACAGATTCGGTGTGGATTTGTGGGCCGAACCAAAATTTCTAAACAAAAGGATGGACTATTTAATCATTAGGCTTAAGTGTTATATAAATATGACTTGGGCTTCACTGTTTTAACAATTGCAACATAGACTGGGCTTAAGTGGTTATGACCCGAAAGTTATATCAAAATATTGAGTTGAAAAGATTCAAATGTATTTCTTTAATACATTGAGTTAATTTTTGGTATAATT
This sequence comes from Artemisia annua, assembly GCA_014162995.1. NCBI lineage: Eukaryota > Viridiplantae > Streptophyta > Magnoliopsida > Asterales > Asteraceae > Artemisia > Artemisia annua. The sequence continues at coordinate 147,832 of LBNU01004536.1, read as the reverse complement.
TTTGGGAAAAGAGTGATATTTTGACTGTTATAAAATTTCATGGGGATACACACGTCACGGCTAGTATTTGGGTATATGAATGTCAAAGTGATTCCGGGGTTGATTTAGTATTACTTATTTGAGATTGAAGTGGGTTTCACGAAGGCGCGTACTTATTTTATATTGAAGTCGGGGTTGGTTGGATGCATGACGTTCAATGATAACTTGCTCGTGCTTATAATTTAAGTTGAAGACTTGGTTTATCTAGTTTCTAGAAGTCGGGGTCGATGGTTGAAGACCTGATTAACTATCACTTAAAGGAGTTACATTATAGTACTCAGTGTCACACGCAGATGACGATGTGGATAATCGCAAGAGGTGATGAAAGGCTCATACTCTGTCGGGATAGTATTGAGCACTTAGAGATTTGCATGGTGCACAAATTCTCTACACCGTTCTTCAAACAACAGTGCAAGCTTAAGTAACAAATTTGGGGAATTCTACTTCACTTTCAAGTTGGGTATATCGGGTTTACTTCACCAAGTAGTCACAGCAATAGCTGACTGAATACAGGGTTGGGTTGTTAGCCAATGAGTTCAAAGGTTGAGATGTGATCAACAATTCTCATAGGATATTCGACGCTCCAGCACGTCAAAGATACTTCACAGTCTAAGAAAAAAAATTTCAAGATCCTTCAATGTCCTTCGTGACTTTTCAAGATGCTTGCTTATGACAAGGACTTCTCGTGTATATGGTCGTACACGTCAATGATGCTGCTGAAAGTTCGAAACCATCATGGGGGAGAAACGTGTACGTTGATGTTATAAGGTCAACTTCCAGGGCGAAGTAGTGTATACTACTTTACTTAGTATAGGTTGTGAGGTATTCTACATATGGGAGATGAATTGTTGCTGATCTCTTGCAAGTTTCCCGAAACAGTTATTCACCAAAACCAAATTTGTCAGAACACATTCAATTTACTCATTATCTCACGGTTTCTTCTTGGTTTTGTAAAATCCCGCGAAAGAATCTATTTCTCGATTTAAATCATAGATTTGTAAAATCCCGTGATGATGGAACTATCCTGGAGAAAGAAAAGTGCATTTTCGGATCTTAATCGACTCTAGTGCTACAGTTTCAACTTCGAAGAAGGGATAAATTGTGTACTTCATGTATTGGATGATTTTTCTAATATACTTCATGGCATTTGGGTTATAACAAAATTTTACGGGGTTATGCGCTTTTGACAATGATCGGGATAAAACCATAATCAAAGTTCACTCAAAACATAAAAAAGGGCTAGATTTGGGCATTTAAACCTCAAGATGTGACTACGGCGTTAATTCATTATTATTTATTTGAGGTTGAAGTGAAATTTCACGGGTGCGTGTACTTAGTATCTGAAGATATCGGGGTGGTTGGATGAAGATTCTTCGAGATCATTGTTCGAGCTTTCAACAATTACAATGACGAAGACTTGGATATCTAGTTATTTTTTTTTGTGTTTCTTCTTCTCTATTACCACAAAATAACTATCACTTTAAGGAGTTACGTTGTAGTGCTCAGTGTCACATGAAGTTGTGGATATTCAAGAGTTGATGTACGTCTTATACTTGTTGGTTGGTTGGTTGAAGAGTATAGAGTACTTAGGGATTCGATGTTGCACGAACTCTCTAAACCGCTCTTTGTCACACATTAGTGCAAGCTTAAGTCACAAGTTCGGGTTATTTTACTTCAGTCTCAAGTTCATCATATTGGGTTTTTCTCCATCAGTAGTCACGACAGAGAGCCAACAGAATGATAATGGGGTTGGTAACGAGTTAATAGAGAGAAGTAGAAAAGAGAGATATGACGTTTGAACAAACCGGTTCAAGCCTCGGTCCTCAATGTCGACATAATGGCGTCTGCAGATAACATTTCTGGCCCTGTTCCTCAAAGAAAAGAAAGGTGTACGTTTCAGTGCGCCTTATCTTGGAAAGAAGAGAAATCTTCTTGTGTATTACCATTCTCATCAACAAACTTCATGCTTTTCTCATGTTCGTTCAGTCTTCAAGTGGATCAACGCACATTGGATTATATTTTTGTGTTTCACTTATTCAATCAAAAATTGCAACAAGCATATGCAATTTTTGAGGGGGAGAAGGGAAAGGGTGAATAAACTACTTGTTGATTGATTTTGGGTTTATCGACATCTTCTCACGGGCTGATATAATCAGTGATAAAGTGCTTCTAGTTAATGCTTCATGTACACATCATTATGATGATTCCGATTAATCGTAACCATCAGTGGAGAGAAATGTGTACACCAAGGACGTACAATAAGTTCACGTGATCAGGGCTTAATGTCTTATGAAATAAATTAAAGATGATCAGTGGTTCAACTTGTTACCTTGGTATTATCATTTCATGTGTACGTCACGGGCTGATTAATCATAACCATCAGGGGAGAGAAATGTGTACATCAGGGACGCATAACAGGTTCACGTGACTGGGCTTAATCATTTATTCCGGAGTTGATATCCGCAGAGATGATCATTGCTTCAACCTGTTACTTTGGTGTTATCGTTTCGTCTTTTGTTGGGTGCATGTGTAATAACTGGAATGCATTTGGTGAGATGAAGATGTTGATATTCTATTCCCCAAATGCACAACCTTGAAGAAGGTCGAGTCTACAGTCTGCTCTACATTTTCTGCTGCGTGTTAGAAGACTAAAGATGATATGCACTTAGTTATCAAAAGACTTCTTCATATTCAAGGCATTCATCAGAAAGGTTGTCAGATTGGGTGAGAGCACTAATTAGAGGAGAGTGAAAAACCAGATCTAATCCCTAATTAGATTTACTCACATTGTTCTTCAGCAAGTTGATTCTCACTGGATACATTTGAGACAATTGTGTTCTTCTCACATGGTTTCAAGTAGATGTACGTAAAATGTGTTGCTGATTCTGAGGTATCAAAACCAGCAAGGGGGAAGGAGACATACATCTGAACGCACAACGAGTACACGTGATGAGCTTTATACTTCTTCTAAATTGAAGTTATTCCGAGAAGACAAATGTCATAACCTCAGAGAAAATCAGTGTTTTAACTCATTTATCCTGGTGTATTGTTCCAACTACGTGGGGGAAGAGATGTAAGAAATAGTTTCTGATGATAAAAGAGGTACACAATTGACTGAGTGTGTGCTTCGGGTTTTTGAGCTTCATATAATGAGACTGATTGCATCACTTCAGCTACTTGGGGGAAGTGGTCTCTGGATACTTTTGGTACACATTACTTCAGCCTTCAGCAGGAAGAAAGATGAGAAGAACTATTCAAGCGTGAGATGATACGTTGTTGATCTATCAAAGCTTCACAGTGAGAAGGCTCAAGTTCAGACGACTATTCAGGAGCCTCGAAAGCTTTGGTGGAGAAAGTTTAAGAGATGTTGACTACTGACTTCTACAACGTGCAGACCGATATCCTCTTTTCGGTATTGAGGTCAACATCTTCTTAAACTGAATAATATCCTTTGTACATATATATTTTATCAAATTGTAAATAGAAAAATATAAAACCTACAAAAGACCATAAAAATCTAAAAATTATAAAAATACCAAAAAATAGTTGTTTCAAGGCATGTCTTCTGGTATCGATAACATTTACTGTCCTAGAAATGTCATTCAATAATGACACGGGACTTTAAATGAAGTTCAAACAGAAGTGCAAATGGTTTTTCAAAACATGCCTAAATGGTTTGCTATTATTTCAGATAGCAACCCGCTTTTCAAAATGGGGAAAGCACGTCGCAAAAAGGACGGCTGTTCCTCCCACTGGGTGAATTTCACCCAGGCACGAATTACCTTATATTCGTGTTTCTTCGACTTAATGTACGCTTCAGTGCATTATTTCTTGTAAAAAAGAGAAATCTTCTTTGTATACAAATAATTTTCCTTCTATGATTCTTCTGAAAATTATTTGTGTGACACATGGTGGTAACGTGTTGTTTGGTAACTCAATCAGTCTTTGATCATTCATAAAATTTGTCACTCAATCAATGACTACAACACTTTTAATTGAATACGGGTCATTGATTGAGGGGGAGAGTGAATTCAAATTTTATATCATCAAACGGGTTTATATGTGATCTCATAATTGTTAATAAAGGTTTTGTAGTTAATAGGGTATTAGTTGAAGAGGAAATTATTATGTTTTATCTCAAATGACCTAATAAGTGAGCTGTTAGATTGTCTAGGGCATTGTGTGCAACATGCTTATAGTTTCCTAGTTTTATGTATCTATTAGGTTCATGTGTGTCAATTTGGAATCCTCGTTTAATACCTTAAATACTTTAAAACCTAAAATCTAAATGAAGTCAGAAAACCTATTGTGTTTGATGTTCTTGAATTCTCCATAGGCATTTGTATGATCTAACTGAATGAGTTTCAAAATGTTGATTGACTTTTGTTAATCGATAGCTGTTTAATTGTTGTTGCTTATGTGCTTATGTTATCAGGATTTGCTTAGGTATGTAGCTATCTGTAAAACCCTAAAATCTGAAATCCTAAAATTGGGTCTAATTTGAAATTTCCTAAAGTTAAGGGACTAATCAACAACTAAACCTAAGTATGAATGAGATAACATATGAACTTGATATAACTCATGAAATCACAAACTACAAAATATTGTTCAAACTAAAACCATGTACACGTTTAAAAGGTGTCTTGGGCCGAAAACTAAATCAATGTTATCTTAACTAGAACCCAAACCCCAAGCCCACATGATCTAAACTTGGAAACAATCAAGACACGGCTTCTATATTATTTGGTCTTATCTTATCACACGCTCCATATCACAAATAATTAGACCGTATCTTTTCAACAAAACAAACCCTAAAACACTAACAAATAAAGATACGGCTGATGCATGCTTTCTTTTCTCCTTTCCTGATCGACCAAAGGGTGGGCAAGGAGGTTCATTCGTGGTCTCAATGTGAGCTCGTGATCGTGGGTGTCTATTCTGTTTCGAGGGAGTTTGTTGAATCGTGGGTGTTATTGAAAGACGAGGGTTTTGTTCATGTTCGGCTGTTGATGGATGTGGTACTCGATCATGTGTCTTTCTTGTTGTCTTCTTTGCTTCGACACGACGACGAGGGTAAAGTCTCAGACCCTTGTTCTATAATCCTTTCCTTATTGTTTTCTGATTCGAAGATGTCCTTTGTCTTCAAATCGATTTCATATTAACGCATATAAAGCACACATAAAATCATGGTTAGTCACATAAAATAACGAGAACATAACTTATATTAATCGACTATACATACGGGTGTGTGTGTTTCGAACAGAAGGGAATACATGTGAGATATAAGTTAGTCGCATGAAATGATGTATATATATGAATCTGGTGTGGGTCGATATTGTCCATGTTTCCTTTCGAACATGCTTATGTTACACATCTTAAATCTGGTCATGAGAACGTTTCTTTTCGGTATCTAAGAACATGAATAAAAACTGGTAATATGAACGAGAATTTTAGTAACGTGTATGTCAGTTTGGTTTCGTTCGTATCGCGTCATCTAAACATGCAAACTACTATACGCTCTTGTGAAACTTGAGTGTCGCGGGTCTATTTTGGTGTCGTGTGTGTTCTGGTCTCGGCATACCTTACATGTACATGGACTATGAGTCGCCTATGCAAAAGTAATAATCTGAAACTTGATATTTTAGAAGATCATGCACAGTTAAATTCCTATTTGAAAAGCACCAACCAAAATATGGAGTCTTATTTGTGATTTGTACGTATTGCATGCATGGATATTTGGAATGGATGGTGTGTTGTGTTTACATGTGTGTGAAAATATAAACGTGTGTGTGGGATTCGAATAAATAGAGTAGAGAATGTCCTCGTATTTTCTGTGTGTTATAATTATTTCATTAACACATATATTTTAACAATATTGTATATGGAGGTCAATATAGAGGCGACATGCGTGTGGTCATAAGGTAGGATAATTTGAATTTCTTGGGTCACTTATATACGAGTCGTGTGGGTTCGCTCGTGAGTGTTGAAACATATTTTGAAGTCGTCGCGGTCTAAATTAATGTCAAGGATACGTTAATAAAATATGAACGACGGGGTCTAAACTTATCATCTTAATATAAAATTAGAGTATAAACTTTAAAATAATTTTATTTGACATTTTAATATTTAGTTTTGATAATTTACATTTTGACCCTAAACTTTACTAAATTGACATAATTAACTCTAAACTACTATAATTGTCATTTTAAACCTTAAATATTATTAATTATATATAACTTAAAGCATTGAATTACTATTTCGGGAAACCTACTAGGTATGGAAACTTGCTAATTCAGAAAGTTACTATTTTTGGAAAGCCACTATAAATGGAAAGTTACTAAAAAAATGGAAAGCCGATTAAAACGAGTAATCTGGTTTAAAACAAATTATTAATAATTTGCCGATCATTAATTCATGTAGATTCGCTGAAGAATGAGTGGCTTCCTATTCTTGTGTTATGGTTTCGTTGACGGTTTAAGGTACAGATATTCTGCCTTTTTAGTAAAGGCCATCATTCTCTCTTTTGTTTACTATTTTGATTATGATCCTTTCAGTTAAGCCATTGCTATGTTCCCTTTGTATGATTCCTATTTGTTGATCCTTGTGATTTGATGTGAGTTGATATTAGTTTGCATGCTATAGTTTCTTTCCTTATAGCATTTCCTATTTCTATGCCCATTATATGTTTTGCCTATATGTGTTAGACTTATTAGCCAGTCATGGGGAGTCCATGGCCTTGCCACTGATGCACCAGTGGTACTGACACTATCTGTGGAGGTGGGTTTTAGTCCACAGCGTTCCCTTTAAGCTAGCTATTCAGGCCTATATTTATTATTGTATATGTTTACTTAGCCTAGAGCTTTGTGCATATATATTTGTTTTGCAGGGGGCGTATGGATGCATCCTAGGTACTTTGTTTAGTATTATTTGGTGAATGTTTTGGTGTGTGTGCAATACACCCCTTTCACATTTGGTACAATGGAGGTCATGACTCCTATGTACAATTAGTATATATATTGTTGGGCATTCCTATTTGTTCTACTTCTCTATGATTCTTATTATCTTGTCATCTCTAATGTGATTAACTTATGCTTGCTTTATTTCTTTTGCTTACACTTATGACTCATTTCTTTTCCTTGAGTGTTTGATATCCATTATCCGTATTTCCTTTGATCATATTCTATGTTTCCATATTCTTGATTTCTATCTCAGCAGGTTCGCTTGGACTTATGTCGTATTCACCTTCGTTTTCCTTTTGTTATTAGTTTTCGTTTGTTTATATCTGTTCACTGGGCTTTTTAAGCTCAGCCGCATTTCTTTCCTGCAGCAGGTTTTAGAAGGAAGCTGGGTTGAGAGAAGAGTGCTTAGGAGCTCTTAGTGGACTACATTGTTGATACCCTTCCATGGATTAGAGCCTTGACTTAGAGTTTTTCTTTTGGTTCTCAGCTTGTTATTAGTTTTGGAAGTTGTAATGTTTAGCATTAGTCCTTTATCTTTTCATTAGAACTGCATTGTAACCCTTGTATTAGTAATGTATTTCCGTTTACTTGTGTTCTGATTTGACTCCAAAATGTTACACTTTAGCCCTTTTCGGGTTGGGGTGTTACACTATCGGTTAGAATCTTGCTCCTAAGATCCTAAATTGAATGTTGAAATATGTGTGCATTGCCATGATCATGTAAATAGTGGTTTGATTAGGTAATAAATATGGTATTATGAGTAGGCAAGCTGCTACGTGGTAGTGGTTAATGAAGAGTGAATCTGTATGTTGTATATTTGTGTTGATATTCTTATGCAGATTCCATGGCCGATATGAATGTGCCTGCTCCCGCTCTAACCATTTGATCCGATGTTCAAACTCTATTGACTGGCTCTGAATTCACCACAATAACAACAACGGCAACAACAACAACAACTACGCTGTCACCATCACCACCACCTTCAGTTTAACAAAGCAATACTTATCCTGGTCTCGCCAAGTGGGGATCAACAATATTTGGGAAGTTTTGTTGGTGGATGGATAAATGAGGTTGGCTACTGACTCCCTCAGAGAAGCGGATGGTCACATCGTCTGTGCAAAAAGGTCAATGTCATCTGTGTCATTTCAGTAATCATGTACTTCATAAGTAGTAAATAAACATTTGATGTTATGTGTCAGAGTATGAATTTTTCATTAGTTTCTCGTTAAACTCCAAATCATTTATAAACTCATCATAACTGACACTAACATTCTCCCTCATGGATTGAGGGGGAGCATTGTATCGTACCATTATCAGAACATTCTTAATCTGACCACATTTTCTCCCATGCTCTTTAATCTTATTTAAATCAATCGGGATCGCAAAATCTCAAATGATTTGAAATTTTTGATTGGGGGAGAGAATGTGATTTAAATATGCAATTTGATAAAATGTGATGTTTTAGACTTAAAGGTTAACTCTCCCATATGTGCTAAACTCTTTGGTATACCAATGCACATATTAAGGGGGAGCAAATGGCTAGTGGTAACAAATGGATACGGCATCTCATATGAGCATGACTCAGACTTAACTAATGAATTGATGATAACTGTCATGAATCGAAAGGACTTGTCTGAGTAGATTGTACCGTTTCGAGAAACCTTCTGTGGACTTGATCAGGCCGGGTAATAACTTCAAGCTAGTCTAACTAGTGATGTAAGCGTGTCTCGAATGCCTGTTTATGTTCACTGAAGTGCATTTGAAAATGATAAAACTCTCAAAGTGTGAGCAAAATGTGTTTCTTAATCATAAACACTTTGAGAGATTTTTCAATGATTTGGTTGATGGCAACATAGGATAGTCATGAAGTTATAAGGTGGCTAAGGTTAGGAAAAACTGTCCTATGATCCACCAGAGCCGGAGGGATCTACCCAAGGACAATACCGAATAGATAGTATTAGAAAGTCCTTAGGTATGATTATGAAAAAAGGAGTAATGTGAGAAAGGGGAAAGAAGGGGTTGAAGAATTAAAAAGAAATGAAATAAGAAAGGGTGAAAAGAAATAGCCCTCCTATTATTCAACCTTAGGGCAGAAACCGGTTTCAATTCATATGCTACTGGTGGTTACTAAGGTAACACCGGTATTAAAGACAAGAAGTCATGGACCCAGTGACGCACTGCACTAAACCTTCTAGCCACTCAAGTTCTCTCAAAAGAGCTTGTTTCATTCTCACGGGGAACCCTGCATAATCTATCGACCGCTCATTGCGAGCCATGTTGATATTGAATCAGGAGACACCGCTCCAGTATCCGACGACCAAATTATGCACTTATCGAGTCTAGAGCCACGAGATGCATCAAAAGATCTCATAGGAACACGTGTTACTTCTACACTGGTTGTTCAACATTAAGGACACCAGTTGTAAACTTATGAGTCCTACGCAGATCTTAGCAATCTGCCATAACATTTATGAGGGAATTTACTTATGTAATTCTCAATGATCGAATGGAAATTCCTGCCAGTGTTAATATCAAACAGCCCTGAAAGCAGGTCACTTTGGTATTTCCTTGTGGATTACGCTTAGTGATCGCAACGGTTTCAAACGGTCTACGGTCGTGGAGTGAACTCCAGCGACTCACCTAATCGTTAATGTACTTCGGTAGATCTTGTAAGCCCTCTTGGGGGTATCCGATTTAGGAACGGCCTTGGCAAGGATTAGAGAAAGTTTTCACATTATGCTGTTTACGATCTCGAAGTCCGAACCTATAAGCGCCGAATGATTTGTTGCTAACTGTTTGCTTGCAGGAATTCCTGGCGGTTGCAGCTGATTGCCAAAGAGATGTCAGTTCATAACCGCATGCTCACATCTCACACTCACGATCAAAGAAATCATAATATTTGAAGAACCTACAATAGTGCTTCCACAATTTTGATGTTATAATATCATGATCTAGAAAAGTGTGAGCATGCCGTGTTAGGAATACGATTTCTTGTATGGGAAAGATTTGGTCACCCCAGACATGATTAAGCATTGTTTAGCTCGTAGTAGTTACATTAGTTAGTTATACGTAGTTTAGAATTAGATTAGTTCGCGGAAGAAGGACGGGTCTTTACCCACTGTATACCTGATCCGCAGCCCAAGTGGCACGCCCAAGTGGCAAAACCCATGTATATAAACCCCTCTCCATCCTTGGAGAGGGTAAGCCTTCTCTCATAATTCTATTTCTTTTTTTTGGTTTTCTCTCTAAGGCTTCACCCCTTTCTCTCTCTAACTTTCTCTCTCTATATTTCTTTCTTTTCTTTCTTATATGCAACGAATCATACCACAAGGTTATTCGTGTTTGTGATGTTATCTAGTATCCCACAATTGGTATCAAGAGCCATGGTTACATCCTAGGGATTGTAGGACTTGTGGTGTATGGTTTGTTTTGGTTTCTACTAGTTTCTACTCATTTTAGAGCTTGTTCGTGGTGATTCTTGTGTTCTTTCTTGTACTTCTAGGATTAGAAAGGTTAGAGTCATCTAGTTTATCAGTTGGTTGGACTAAATCTAACGTTTGAGTAGTGTACGAGTTGGTTTGGAACTTGGTTCTTGGCAGCGGTTTGTTCCTCGTTAAAAGCTTCTTAGCAGCGGTTAACTTGGGGTTTCAGCGGTTAGTGATAGCGGTTAGTACAAGTAGTGGAGCGAACATTACGCTGTACTCTGTACTGTATCAGCGGTTAAACTCCAGCGGTTTACTTCACAGCGGTTAGTTTGGGTATTTAGCGGATAGTAATAGCGGTTAAGTACAAATAGTGGAGCGAGCATTACGCTGTACTTTGTACTGTGTTAGCGGTTTATTCACAGCGGTTAACTACTCAGCGGTTAAGTCAGTAGTGGTTACTTTACTAGCGGTTACTCTGTCCAGCGGTTACTATTCCAGCGGTTAAGTATCAGCGGTTAAGTCTTAGCGGTTAAGTTTCAGCAGTCATTACATCAGCGGTTTACTCTTCAGTGGTTACTTTACTAGCGGTTACTCTGTCAGCGGTTAATTGTCAGCGGTTACTGTACCAGCGGTTTACCTATCTTAGCGGTTTTCCTGGTTGACTTTAGTAAAATCCCGGGAAAGAATCGATTTCTCGGTTTAAGTCACGTGTGTTGTAAAATCCCGTCTAAGACCTTGTCATCATGACTACTGTAACATCTATTGATGATATTCAAGCTGCTGGATCTGACACTCGACCTCCAATGCTAGAAAGAACGGACTATGAGTCTTGGTCACAAAGAATTCGCTTGTATTGTCAAGGCAAAGAAAATGGGGAGAACATTCTGAGATCAATTGATGAAGGGCCATTCCAAATGGGCACTACCAGAGATGTTATCTCCACTGGTGATGATGGGACAGTCACCCTTGGAATTGACAGACCTCGTACGTACAATGATCTGAATGAAGCTGAAAAGAAACGATATGATGCTGACATTCGTGCTTCAAACATTGTGGTACAAGGGCTACCAAAGGACATATACAAACTGATTAACTTCAACACTGAGGCCAAAGCTGTTTGGGACAATGTCAAAATGTTGCTAGCTGGTTCAGAATTAACAAAGGAAGATCGTGAGTCTCAATTGTACGATGAATTCGAGCACTTTAAGATGAACCCTGGTGAAAGCATCAATGATTACTATGTCAGATTCCACAAGCTTGTGAATGACATGAGAATGATCAGAATGACAATGCCCAACATCCAACTCAACTCAAAGTTCGTCAATAACATGTCGCCAGAATGGGATCGATTTGTCACGGCTGTGAAGCTAAACAAAGGTCTCAGAAACACCAACTATGAGCAACTCTATGCTTATCTACAACAACATGAGAAACATGCCATGTATGATCGTCAGCTAAGAGAAAAGTTTCATCCCTCAAATGATCCTCTTGCTCTAATCTCCAGTGCTCAAGGTTTCAACCAATTCTCAGCTGACTTAATCAACCCTCCAATCACTACTCAAGCAACACAGAATCAGTCTTCTCTTGGTCAAGCCTCAATGCAATCAGCAAGTGTCAAAACCAACTCACAAGAATCGGGAAATTCCTACATGGACAAGAGAATTGATAACCTCTCCAATCAAGTCTCTCTACTGGTTCAACACTTCAGAAGCACTCTTCCTCAAACCAACAATCAACTCAGAACCTCATCTAATCCACGTAATCTTGCTGTTGTGGAAGATGGGCGTGTTGTGGTTCAAGGAAGACAAAATGTCCGAGGAAATGCTCAGAACAGAATGGGAAATGGCAATCAAGGACAAGGAAGGCAAATCAAGTGCTACAATTGTGGTGGGCTAGGTCATATTGCAAGAAACTGCACTGAACCAAAACGTCCTCAGAACTCCGACTACTTCAAAGATAAGATGCTGTTGATGCAAGCACAAGAGAATGGTGTTAAATTGGATGAGGAACAGCTGCTCTTTCTTGCTGGTGATGAAGGAAACTCCTTTGATGCTGATGTGGATGATCAACCAGTCCAGGATCTTGCTCTAAATGACCCGAACATCTTCCAGGCTGAAGATTGTGATGCATTTGATTCTGATGTTGATGATGAACCTACTGCACAAACCATCTTTATGGCCAAGCTTACATCTGCAGTCACATCGGCAAATCAATCAGGATCTTCCAAATCATCCATCATTTCTGAGGTACTCAAATTATATGACACATATGAAACAAGTGCCATTCCAACGATACTCGATGAGGTTCATCAAACTAGTATTGTCACGCCAGATGATGTTGGTTTGAAAAACACTAATGTTTCCTCAAAACAACAACATATGGATAACAATAAAGAGTCTGATGAATCTAGTAGAGCATCTGAAGATACACATGTTGACGATGTGATGCACAATCAAAGGACTCATAACGAAGTAAAACACACCGACACTATTGATTCAAATTCTGCTGATATGGGTAATAGTAATGTTGTCCCATATGAGCAATACTTGAAACAAAGTGTCGAGACTGCTTTACCAAGTGATGACTCTTCCGTTAATAATGATACTTGTGAATATGATGAATATACTGCTGTTATACCTGATGACACCTTAACCACTAGGATTAATATTCTCAAAGATCAGGTGAATATGTATCAACAACGTGCAAAATTTGAGTTAACCGAACGTGAAAAGAAAATGAATTGGAAAATGTGTACATATATTACCAAGAGGAATTTAAAGGAAGAAGAGTTAAGAGGGGAAATAAAATCTTTGCAAAATCAAATCGATCAAACTGTTAAACAAAAACAGGAGATTCAAAACAGTGTCAACACACTAAAATTAGATTTTCAAAGCAGAGAAACCAAATTTCTAAACGATTTTTCCCAATTAAAGGCCTTAAAGAACAAGCTTGAAAACAAATTGTACACACAAGGCCAAACCATTCAAACTGCTCAAATGATGCATAAGCACATTAAGCTTCGTGACAAACATAGTGATAAGGATACAGGTGTGCCTAAAACTAATTATCTTAGGAGCGTTAGTACCTCTCAACCTGCCTTATATGACTATAATGTGATGCTTAAGCCCAATCATGAATCCCCTGATGTGCGTGATACAGAAGAGATTGTTGAAATTGAAACAGAAAATAGGAAAAGACTTGAGGATAAGATGAAGGATCCCATGTGCATAGCAAATCATGTTAATATCAAGCCCCATAACTACTATGAGCAGAACCGATTAACTGTCTTTGTGCCCCAAACTAGGTTAACCCTTGAACAGATTTTTTGGGCTTTAGATGTGGAAAAAATGAAAGCTGAACTTCTTATGGATACCACTCCCCTTAAGTTTGCTAAACCCACGGTGTATCCTCCCAATACACCCATGTACCTAGTTCAGATAGCACTTCCCACTCAATGTAAAACTCTCATTAGCATGTATGTACTGTATCAAATGTTTGCGGATTTTGACAAAACGTGTAAAAAGAGGATTACTCCAACGGGAATTACTGAGGGGGAAAGGGGTTTTGAAGTTACAAAAGAATGTTATCTCACAGAAGTCATTCCGTTTTTTAAACAAATCAAAAACCATTTTGAATACATGGAAACGTCCCTTAAACAAGAGATCAATGAAATGAAAGAGGTGTTTAAAAACCAGGAACGTGAAGGAAAACAAACTGTAATAGATCTTCAACATAGTGAAATTGCGAGGAAGAATGCTCTCATCATGAATGATAATTTGATTGCTATGTGCATTGCTCAAGATGTGTTTTATACTGCTACTGATTCTTCTTTAACTGCTTCCCAATTTCATGATATGTCTGTTACATTAAAGGTTTTCCAGAATCGTGTTGTTGAGCTTGAGGGGGAGAATTTAAAACTGCGCGAAAAAATTCAAAAAGATGATCATGATAACATGGTCAAGCAATTTTCAAAACTAGAGGTTGATAATCTTAACTTGCAATTAAGATACCAACATCTAGAAGAAAGAATTAGAAACTCAAATGCCAAGACATCTTCGGATGCTCCTGAATTTGATGCATATTTTGAATTAGCCAAAAGGGATGAAAGAATTCAAGCTCACACTAACACGATTCGGAAACTGAAGCTTCAAATTGCTCAATCTAAGACGAATAAATGTGATGTGATTGATAATAAATGTGATGCGATTGATTCCCAGAAACCTCCGTGTTTAGATTCTCAATATCTTCAACTTCAAAATGTCATTAACGATTTGAAATACGAAAATGATTGTTTTCAAGCTGAAAACTCTAAAATCAAACAACATTACAAAGAGTTACATGATTCGATGAAGATCATGCGTGATAAAAACAATGAAAAGATAACTTCTTTGCTCAAAGAAAATTAGAATCTAAAGACTCAGGTAAAAGGGAAAACAAAAAGAACTGATGCTGATGCCATTAATATTCCTCTTCCCCTTAGGAATAATGCGTTTGTTCACAATGAGTACCTTAGGTATCTCAAGGATTGCCTAGAGGTTAGAATAGTGAGTCCTGCGGACATTGGCATCCGTGATGTGTATTATCTCACCAATAGATCATATGAGCTTTTAGATTATGCCATTGGTACATGTCCTAAAGCTGTTTGCATGCGTGATAAGTCTAATGATTTTTCCTCTAAGGTTAAGAACAAGCATGTTGCCTTTAAAGTGCCCATAACATCACCAAAACATAACACATCAGATACCAGAAATCAAACAGCAGTGTCTCATTCTAATGTTCCCATCATTAATTCTACAGGAGTAAAAGCTGTCACTTATGCTAGCGGGTCAAAGCCTAGTTGCAATACAAGGAATGATAGGACATCGCCAGCTAAAAGTGCTCAAGGAAAGAAAGTAGAAGACCACATTAGGAACAATAAGACTGATCTGAACGTTGAGAATCGTGTTGATTCTAGTATTAGCTCTAGGCGTACTGTAATTAATTCGAATTCTAAAACTAGTTGTGAGATCTGTAATAACTATTTAAATTTTGGTAATCATGATGTGTGTGTTAAGACATGTTTGTATGCTTCTAAAGTATCCCCTGGTTGTCATACTGTCTATTATAATCGCGTAAAACATGTTTGGAAAGCAACGGGAAGGAAATTTACTAATGTTGGCTATCATTGGAGACCCACTGGAAGAATAATGTCAATAGGAAGTCATCGCCCCTTTGCCAAACAGTCTAATCCTAAGTTTCCCAACATTAGGATTTGGAAGAAATCTGGTAGAACTTTTCCTATAGGAACCCAATGTGCTAACCATAAGTCTAGTTCCCCAGCATATCATGTTATGACTAAGGTCACTATTAATTCTTCCAATTCTGATGTTTGTGCTAACCAATCGGAACCCACTTTTGGTTGGGGATCCAAGTTTGTCCGTTATCCATATCTGTCTGATTTCAAATGCAGGTCGTACAAATCGCCCTGTGGTATTTGGACTCAGGCTGCTCAAAACATATGACGGGGGATCGCTCGCGGCTCAGAAATTTCGTGAAAAAGTTTATCGGGACTGTTAGATTCGGGAATGATCATTTTGGTGCAATAATGGGTTATGGAGATTATGTGGTTGGTGACAGCGTTATCTCTCGGGTATATTATGTAGAAGGTCTTGGGCACAATCTATTCTCCGTAGGTCAATTTTGTGACTCAGATCTAGAAGTTGCCTTCAGAAAACACACTTGTTATGTTAGAAGATTGGATGGTATGGATCTCCTGAAAGGCAGACGTGGCACAAACCTCTACACTATATCCATTGAAGACATGATGCAATCATCTCCAATCTGTCTACTATCTAAGGCTTCCAAGACCAAGTCTTGGTTGTGGCATCGTCGTTTGAACCATTTGAACTTCGGTACCATCAATGAACTTACTCGTAAAGATCTTGTTCGAGGCATGCCCAGGCTGAAGTATGAAAAAGATCATCTTTGTTCCGCTTGTCAGCTTGGTAAAAGCAAGAAGCATACTCACAAACCCAAAACCATCAACACCATCATGGAAGTTCTTCATACCCTTCACATGGACCTTTGTGGTCCCATGAGAGTGCAAACCATATTTGGAAAGAGATATGTGTTAGTGATTGTTGATGACTACTCTCGTTTCACATGGGTCAAATTCCTCAGATCCAAGGATGAAACACCTGAAATCATCATCAAACTAATCAAGCAGCTGCAAGTTGGACTCAATAAAACAGTCAGATTCGTCCGCACAGATAATGGAACGGAGTTTGTCAATCAACAACTTACTCAGTTTTATGAAGATCTGGGAATTAGTCATCAAAGGAGTATACCTCGAACCCCTCAGCAGAATGGAGTCGTTGAAAGACGAAACCGTACACTTGTAGAGGCAGCACGAACTATGTTGATCTTCTCCAAAGCTCCTATGTTTCTCTGGGGAGAGGCAATTGCAACGGCTTGTTACACTCAGAACAGATCACTAATACATCCTCTTCACTGCAAAACTCCTTATGAGCTAGTGCATGAAAGAAAACCCGACCTCTCTTTCCTTCGTGTTTTTGGTGCATTATGTTACCCAAACAATGATAGCGAAGATTTGGGAAAGCTAAAGGCAAAAGCTGATATTGGAATTTTTGTTGGGTATGCACCAAACAAGAAGGGTTATCGAATCTACAACAAAAGGTCCCGACAAATCATGGAAACCATCCATGTCACGTTTGATGAGCTGACCGAGCAAACGGTTCCTGAATACTCCAGTTCAGGACCCGCATCTAATCTTTGGACTCCTGGACCCATTAGTTCAGGACTTGTAAATTCTTCCACCACAGATGCTCCTTCTGTGCCACCTACCTGTGAGGACTTGAAGAAATTGTTTGATTCAATGTATGATGAGTATTTTGAGCCTCAACAGAGAGTCGAACCTGAACAACAAGTCATAGATCCTGATGCTGCTGCTAATGATGAACCTCAACCCACAAACGGGCCTTCCATCTCCATCTCTATTAGTCAGAATGCTCCATCATCTAGTCATACCAATCACACAGATCAACACTCTTCAATTCCACAAGAAGAAGCATCTGATAACACCTTTGAAGTGAATCCTTTTACTCAACCACCTGATGAACCTTTTGTCAACATATTTGCTCCTGAACCATCTACTTTGGCAACCTCCTCAGAAGATTCCAACACTGCTACTTCAATTCCCAATCATCAACTTCATGAGCATATCAGGAAATGGACAAATGATCACCCGATTGACAACATCATTGGTAACCCATCTAGGCCAGTATCTACACGACGACAACTTGCCACAGATGCTTTATGGTGTTTTGTTAGCAACGTGCTGTCCAAAGTCGAACCAAAGAATTATAAAGAAGCATTGACTAAAACGTCCTGGTTCACTGCAATGCAAGATGAAATCCATGAATTTGACAGACTAGATGTTTGGGAATTAGTGCCCCCTCCAGACTGTGCAATGATTATCGCCCTCAAATGGATCTTCAAAGTGAAGCTTGATGAATATGGTGAAGTGTTAAAGAACAAAGCTCGACTTGTGGCCAAAGGGTTCAGACAAGAAGAAGGCATCGACTTTGAGGAATCATTCGCACCAGTTGCCAGAATTGAAGCCATCAGAATCTTCCTTGCCAATGCAGCCAGTCAGAACATGGTTGTATACCAAATGGATGTGAAGACTGCCTTTCTCAATGGACACTTAAAGGAAGTAGTATATGTAAGTCAACCAGAGGGGTTTGTTGATCCTGAACGCCCTAATCATGTCTATCGCTTGAAGAAGGCACTATATGGTCTTAAACAAGCACCCAGAGCATGGTATGATACACTGTCCAAATTTCTTCTAGCCAACCAATTCACCAAAGGTGTTGTCGATCCTACCTTGTTCACAAGAAAGTTGGGAGAGCATCGTCTCCACGTTCAGATCTATGTGGATGACATTATCTTCGCATCAGCCGATCCACTAGAATGTGATAGGTTTGCACAAGAAATGAGTACAGAATTCCAAATGTCCATGATGGGGCAAATGTCGTTCTTCTTGGGGCTTCAGATTTCTCAAAACCCACATGGTATCTTCATCAATCAATCCAAGTATGCCATTGAAATACTAAAGAAATTTGGATTCGAATCATGTGAATCTGTTGATACTCCAATGGTTGAGAGAACTAAGCTGGATGAGGATATTGAAGGAGCACTTGTCGACCAAACCAAATACCGAAGCATGATCGGATCATTGATGTATCTCACAGCCAGCAGACCTGATCTCTTATTTGCTGTCTGCATGTGTGCTCGTTATCAATCCAAACCTACTAAGAAGCACTTAGAAGCAGTCAAAAGAGTCTTCAGGTACCTTCAAGGAACAATTCACATGGGCCTTTGGTATCCTAAAGACACTGCAATGGCTCTCACAGCCTACTCTGATGCTGATCATGCGGGTTGTCAAGATACTCGACGAAGTACTTCTGGCGGTGCTCAGTTTCTAGGAGATAAGCTGGTTAGTTGGTCATCAAAGAAGCAAATGAGTACATCAATCTCCTCTACAGAAGCTGAATATATTGCCATGTCATCATGCTGTGCTCAAATTCTTTGGATGAGGTCTCAATTATCCGACTATGGCTTTAACTACAACAAAGTTCCGATGTACTGTGATAACAAGAGTGCCATTGCTCTTTGCTGCAACAACGTCCAGCATTCAAGATCAAAGCACATTGATATTCGACATCATTTCATCAGAGAACAAGTTGAAAAAGGAATTGTGGAACTCTACTTTGTGAGGACGGAATTTCAGCTGGCTGATATCTTCACAAAGGCACTTCCTAGAGAACGGTTTCAATTCATTCTCCCACGTCTTGGAATGAAGAGCATCATTCCTGAGTCACTCAAAAGTCTTCAGGAAGATAATGAGGAATAACTGATTCATTTCACATATTCTTATATATATATATGTATAATATAAAACTCAGAAAAGAAAAATACAAAAATATATAACCTATAAAAACCATAAAAAATCAGAAAAACTCAAAAATACCAAAAATAGTTTGTTCCTTAGGCATGTCTTCTGGCATCGTCAGAAGCTCAAAATGTTTTCAAAACATGCCTAAATGGCTTACAGTCATTTCAGGCTGTAACCCGCGCTTCAACATCATGGCTTACAGTCATTTCAGGCTATAACCCGCGCTTCAACATTATAGCTTGTAGTTACTTCAGACTGCAACCCGCGCTTTAATTATGGTTGCTATTACTTCAGATAGCAACCCGTTTTTCAAAATCCGTGAAAAACACGTTATCATGTTTTCATTGTGTGCGGATTATCCGAAATGTTGTACGCTTCAGTGCAGCCTTTCTAGTAAAAGAAGAGAAGTCTTCTTTTCCCAAAATCTCTTTCTTCTAAAACTCTTCAAAAGAGATTTTAATCAAAGCACATAATGAGGGGGAGCAAGTGATTTAATATGATGAATAAATGATCTCTTTTGTAAGCTCACCCATATGTGCCAAAGTTTTTCAAAATTGATTCAATCAATGTGCACATATTGAGGGGGAGCAAGTGGCTAAGAGTCTTTCGCGGGATTTTACAAAATCAAGTAGAAACCGTGAATTGCTTATGACTCAGAATTTGACTCATGAATTGACGAAACATGAAAAGTCGTGAATCGAAAAGACTAGTCCTGGCCGGGTAATAATTTCAAGCTGGTCTAACCAGTGATGTAAACGTGTCTCGAAGAGGACTGGTCCAAGTAGAAAGTACCGTTTCGAGAAACTCTTCTTAGATATATACTTTGACGGGTCTAACTTCCTTTTTAAGGAATGTTAACAACTTCAAGTTAGTTATTAGGGCTAGTTATCACCTAAAAGCTGATAATGGATCCCTTTAACTAAGCAACGTAAACGTGTCCCTCGGGTATATGTCTATTAAGAGCCGATCAATTCAAATAAGTGCAACTCACCCCGACATGTGCAAATTTCTTTCTTTACCTATGAGCACATGTTAAGGGGGAGCATTTGAAAAATGATAAAACTCTCAAAGTGTTAACAAAATGTGTTTCTTAATCATAAACACTTTGAGAGAATTTTCAATGATTTGGTTATATGGCGATTGTGGAAAGATACCAAAAGACCGACCACTTTAATTTAATGCATGGAGTTATAAGGATGGTAAGGTTAGGTATATGTTCCCATGATCCACCAGAACCGGAGGGATCTTCCCAGGGACAATCCAATAGATAGATTAGAAGTCCTTAGGAATGATTGAAAAAAGGAGAAAAGTGAGAAAGGGAAGAGTGCCGACTGAGACTGAGCTAGGACTGGAACAAACCCAACAAGGTTCTAGTAAATGAAGTCTCGGTAAGCACTGAAGGGGTTGAAGAATTAAAAAGAAATGAAATGAGAAAGGGTGAAAAGAAATAGCCCTCCAATTATGCAACCTTAGGGCAGAAACCGGGTTCAATTCATATGCTACTGATTGTTACCAAGGTAACGTCGGTATTGAAGATAAAGACGTCATGGACCCAGTGACGCACTGCACTAAACCTCCCAGCCACTCAAGTTCTCTTAAAAGAGCTTGTTTCATTCTCACGGGGAACCGGTTTAAACTATCAACTAGTCTCTTAGAGCTAGTTGATATTGAAACAGGAGACCCCTCCCTAGTCTCTGAATAGGATAACCAATGTGCACTTATCGAGTCTAGAGCCAAGAGATGCATCAAAAGATCTCATAGGAACACTTAATACTTCTACACTGGTTGTTCAAAATTAAGGACACCAGATGTAATATTTTGAGTCCTACGCAGATCTTAGCAATCTGCCGAGAACACTTATGAGGGAACATACATAAGTATTTCCCAGTGATTGAGTGGAAACTCCTGCCAGGGTCAACATCAAATAGCCCTGACAGCAGGTCACTTCGGTAATCTCTTGCGGGTTACGCTTAGTGTGTTCGGTGGCGTTCCAAAAGGTCTACAGTCGTGGGGTGATCTCCAGCGACTCACCTAATCGTTGGTGTACTTCGGTATGTCAGTGAAAGCCCTTTCGGGGGCATCCGATTAGGAACGGCCTTGGTAAGGATTAGAGAAAGTCTTCACACTATGCTGTTGACGATCTCGAAGTCCGAACTTGTAAGTGCCGGTATGTTTATTACTAACCAAGTTTTATGCAGCTCAACATACCATACTTACCGTGATCACCACCATCACTCAAGTTCCACATGCTCATACCAACATCTGAAAGGAGACGTTAGAACTGTTCAACCGAGAAGATCTACTCAACAAAGATATTTGAGCATGTTGGAAAGGCGTAACCTCTCCAAAGACAAAGAAGTTGACGATTGATGCCGATTGCTGAAAAGATGCAGATTCATCATCACGTGCTTACACTTCAACATCATAACTCAAGATATCATGATCAAAGAATGGGCTTCGACTATGCTTCCTCAACTCTGATGCAGAAGATCATGATCAAGAAAAGTGTAAGCATGACATCACAAAGACTATCACAACATCACGAAGAGACACATACACTCAAAGATGACTTGAAGCTAATTATATGGATGAAGAGCGAAGAACAAAGTCAAAAGATCATCATATACATCAAGGAAGTCATCTTGAGTCGACTATCAATGAAGAATCAAGAACTACGAGCTACAAAAGAATCTACAAAGATCTCAATGCAAGAATTCAAGAATCAAGATCAAAAAGGGTGACCTCTCTTAGGGGGAGATTGTTAGAAATACGATTTCTTGTATGAGAAAGATTTGGTCACCCCAGACATGATTAAGCATTGTTTAGCTCGTAGTAGTTACATTAGTTAGTTATACGTAGTTTAGAATTAGATTAGTTGGCGGAAGAAGGACGGGTCTTTACCCACTGTATACCTGATCCGCAGCCCAAGTGGCAAAACCCATGTATATAAACCCCTCTCCATCCTTGGAGAGGGTAAGCCTTCTCTCATAATTCTATTTCTTTTTTTGGTTTTCTCTCTAAGGCTTCACCTCTTTCTCTCTCTAACTTTCTCTCTCTACATTTCTTTCTTTTCTTTCTTATATGCAACGAATCATACCACAAGGTTATTTGTGTTTGTGATGTTATCTAGTATCGCACATGCCGGTCTGATGGTCACTCATCACATGGAGACGATACTGCAAGTGATGACTTGGAAATATACGTTGGATGATGATTTCAATTAATCCTCAAAGATCATCCAAGCCATAAGAATAGGCATCAAAAGTTCACTGCTGAAAGTACAAAGTTGCTGACATTGAAGAATCAAAGACTACGAGCTAGGAAGTTTAATTCATAAACTTAAATGCAAGAATTCAAATTGTATTTTCCGTGTGACCTCCCTTAAGGGGAGATTGTTAGGAATATAAATATTTTTATGAAAGACTCGGTCACCCCGTATATCTTTTAGCATTATGTTAGCTCGTAGGCTTATTATTATTAGATTAGATATCGTAGAATTAGTCTAGTTATAGTTATACTTGTGGAATGGGTCGGGTCTTTACCCACTGTCAGCTCACTCCACAGCCCGTTTTATGGGGCATATATTGTAATTGTATATATACCCACTTCCCACCAAGGGAGAGGGTTGGTTGTTCATTAATACACACACACACAACTAGTGTGTTTCTCTCATTAGAACTTCCCCTCTCTACTTACTTTCTCTCTCTAACTCTAACCATGACTAACTTAATCTTCCATAATCCAAGACCACCCGAATCACCACGTAATCAACATAACAAATGATCCTACACACACATATATACTTTTCTACACACACACATACACTCACATACACACACCTTTACATTCAAAATACACACACTTCACTCACATACCCTTCTTCACACACATTAGTCTCCCCATAAAATCCTTCTTACATATTCCTTACATTCTTACACACATCCCATCCTTACAACATATTCCTTACACTCCCAACAACTTTATTTTCAAAATACATACACTACTCACAACCATCTCATTCTTTTCACACAATAGGCTCCCCATCACATCCAACTCTTACATATTCCCTTACACACATCTCTCCAATCTTACATAATGCAACTCATACCATATACTCCTTACACATTCTTCATCCTAACCATCCATTTCAAACAAACACATCTCAACCATCCATTTCACCTTCCTTCCCAAGAAATGGAATATTCTTGAGTATATTCTTCTCTTAACCCAACCATGGTTCATTTCTAACCTAACCATAGTTAGTTCTCAACATACCTTATGGAAAACTAGAAGGGGGGGGGTTGAATAGTTTTACATTTTTTTAATTTTATAAAAACTTAGTTTTGAAAACTTCGATTCTAGTTTTATGTGAGATCAATACTTGCACACTTGTAAACACTAATGTCTACGAAAGTAAATAAAGACAATATAAACAAGTAAGTTAAGAGATAGAGATGGAAAGACCGCACCACAAGAGAAAGGATTTATAGTGGCTCAGCTACGAAGCTCCTCTTCGCCCTACTCCACTCCCCGAGCACCTAACTCGAGAGTTTTCTTCACTATGTCAACAAGCTCCCTTATGGCGAAGAAACCTTACACACCTTTGCTTACACCGTTTAACGACACTAAACAAAATGTCGGGTTCTAATTGTAGCTAGAACCAATCTCACAACTCTTCACAACTTCTCACAACTTATACACACCACAACTATTACACTACTCCCAACTTCACTACTTCTTCTTCACAACACTACTTCTTTGTCACTACTTCACTTCACTACTAACTCCTAAATCTACTTATTATAATCTCTCTACACCTTTACAAATAATTTACACAACTACCAAAACTATATTCACAAATCTACAATACTTCTTAACTAGATGTTGAGGGAGTATTCTTCTCTTGCACTTTGAATGATGAGGAATTGAATCACTTGAAACAAAGACTTATAATCTTATGATCAAAGGATTTAGAAGGATGTTTGGAAAGGATTGGGACTGAAAATTTTTGTGCAAAAGGTGAGGAAAAATTGCAGAAATGAGCCTGTATTTATAGGCAAAGAAATCTGACAACAGGAGCGTGCCAGCCCTTTAAATGGTGGCCGGCCCCCTTAAAATTAAGGGGGCCGCCCTCCTGTAATGGGCAGTTTTCTTGTCTTTTTCTGGTGAAAGTTTATTTGGTGAAAAACTACCTGATTTTGGTTAAAAATTTGAATTCATATATTTGTTATGAATTAAACATTTTCCTTTAATTACCAAAATTGTTTTTCAAATATATATAAGATGTTTATAACATTTTATAAACTTTGTAGTGTTTAAATAAAATCTCTTTGATCATAAAATGTATTAGACATTTGTTTATTCATACCTTAAGTGATATTGTTGGATGGAATGATATTAGTAACTAAATACTTGTTTACGTATTAATTTTACGTTTAATGTTTTTACATTTTGTGATCATCAAAACGTAGCGATATCGAAAAATATTAATAACGTTTTTATGCATTATTTATATCAACAATCTCCCCCTTTTTGATGATTACAAAATCTAAACTCATTAAATGTAGGATACTAATAATCTTAGCTTATATGGTTCATGTGTTTATGGTTAGATTAAAGGAAGAAAACTAGAGAGAAGTTAGAGAGAGGTTAGAGAGTTGGGAGTTCTCGAGAGAGAAAGTGAAGAAGAAAATTGTTGAATGATTAGAATGAGAAGAAGTTCCAACCCTCTCCACATGTGGAGAGGGGTATTTATACTTACAACATAAACGCCCTCCTGCGGGCTGTGGATCGGGTGTACAGTGAGTAAAGACCCGTCCGTCCTCCACAAATACTACGCTAACTAAACTAATATTACGATAACTAAATAAATAATAATAAACCTACGAGCTAGTTTAATGCTAATATGTCGTCGGGGTGACCGAGTCTTTCATAAAAAAAATCGTATTCCAAACAATCTCCCCCTAAGGGAGGTCACCCCGGAAATTACAATTCGAATTCTAGCATTCTGTTCTGTGAATTAAAACTTCTAGCTCATAGTCATTGATTCTTCAAAGTCTTTAATCTTTGTGCTTTCAGTAGTGGACTCTAGATGACTTGTTTAATGTGTTGGATGATCTTTGGCGTTACTTCGTGTTCTTCATCCAAATGAGTATCTTTAAGTCATCTTTTAGTAGTAACGTCTCCATGTGATTTGAACGACTTTGTATTGGCATGCTCACACTTTTCAGGATCATGATCTTCTGCATCAGAGTTGTGGAAGCATAGTTGAAGCCCATTCAATGATCATGATTACTTTGAATTTGAAGTTGAAGTGTGAACATGAGGTGATGGATTGACATCTTTTCAGCAATCAGCAACAATCGCCAACTTCTTTGTCTTTGGTGGGTGTACGCCTTTCCAACATGCTCATACATCTTTGTTGAGTGCATCTCCATGGTTGTATAGTTCTGAATACTCCTTTTAGATGTTGGTATGAGCATCTGGAGCTAGAGTGATGGTGGTGAAAGTGATAAGGTTGGTATGTTAAGCTGCATGAAAATTGGTTAGTAATAAACATACCAACAGTTATAGGTTCGGACTTCGAGATTGTCAACAACATAGTGTGATGACTTTCTCTAATCCTTACCAAGGCCGTTCCCAATCGGATACCCTTGAAAGGGCTTTCACTGACATACCGAAGTACATCAATGATTAGGTGAGTCGCTGGAGATCACCCCACGACTGTAGACCATTTTGAAACACCACCGCGAACACTAAGCGTAACCCACAAGGAGTTACCAAAGCGACCTGCTTTCAGAGCTGTTTGATGTTGACCCTGGCAGGAGTTTCCACTCAATCACTGGGAAATACGTATGTATATTCCCTCATAAGTGTTCTTGGTAGATTGCTAAGATCTGCGAAGGACTCAATAATATTACATCTGGTGTCCTTAATATTGAACGACCAGTGTAGAAGTATTAAGTGTTCCTATGAGATCTTTTGATGCATCTCGTGGCTCTAGACTCAATAAGTGCAATTTGGTTATCCTATGCGGAGACTAGGGAGAGGTCTGCTGCTTCAATATCAACCATCTCTAAGAGATAGGTTGATAGATTACACCGGTTCCCCGTGAGAATGAAACAAGTCCTTTTAAGAGAACTTGAGTGGCTAGAAGGTTTAGTGCAGTGCGTCACTGGGTCCATGACGTCTTGTCTTCAATACCGGTGTTACCTTAGTAACAACCAGTAGCATATGAGTTGAACCCAGTTTCTGTCCTAAGGTTGAATAATGGGAGGGCTATTTCTTTTCACCCTTTCTCATTTCATTTCTTTTTAATTCTTCAACCCCTTCTTTCTCCTTTCTCACATTACTCCTTTTTTTCATAATCATACCTAAGGACTTTCTAATACTATCTATTGGGAATTCTCCTTGGGTAGATCCCTCCGGCTCTGGCGGATCATAGGACGTTTTTCCTAACCTTAGCCACCTTATAACTTCATGACTATCCTATGTTGCCATTTAACCAAATCATTGAAAATTCTCTCAAAGTGTTTATGATTAAGAAACACATTTTATCATAATACATTTTGTGTACACTTTGAGAGTTTTTGTCATTTTCAAATGCTCCCCCTTAACNTTTCTCCTTTCTCACATTACTCCTTTTTTTCATAATCATACCTAAGGACTTTCTAATACTATCTATTGGGAATTCTCCTTGGGTAGATCCCTCCGGCTCTGGCGGATCATAGGACGTTTTTCCTAACCTTAGCCACCTTATAACTTCATGACTATCCTATGTTGCCATTTAACCAAATCATTGAAAATTCTCTCAAAGTGTTTATGATTAAGAAACACATTTTATCATAATACATTTTGTGTACACTTTGAGAGTTTTTGTCATTTTCAAATGCTCCCCCTTAACATGTGCTCATAGGTTTTTGATAGAAATTTGCACATGTCGGGGTGAGTTGCACTTTTGAATTGATCCACTCTTAATAGACATATACCCTAGGGACACGTTTACGTTGCTTAGTTAAAGGGATCCATTATCAGCTTTTAGGTGATAACTAGCCCTAATAACTAACTTGAAGTTGTTAACATTCCTTAAAAAGGAAGTTAGACCCGTCAAAGTATACATCTAAGAAGAGCTTCTCGAAACGGTACTTTCTACTTGGATAAATCCTTTCGAATACAAACATTTGTGTTTCGTTTCATGAGTCAATTCTGAGTCACGCTCACATGAGATGCCAAATCTTTTTATTCACCACAAGCCATTTTGCTCCCCCTCAATATGTACATTGGTTCAATTTAAAAGTTTTAGCACATACGGGAGAGCGTACATTTTAGTCCAAAAACATCACATTTTATATCAGATTTCATATTTAAATCATATTCTCTCCCCCGATCAAAAATTTTCAAATCATTTGAGATTTTGTGATCCCAATTGATTTAAATGAGTTTTAGAAATATGGGAGAAAATGTGGTCAAATTTTAATATGTAATGATTTAGAGACAAACTGATCACTGCTCCCCCTTAATCAATGAGGGAGAACGTTGGTGTCAGTTATGATGAGTTTATGAATGATTTGGAGTTTAACGAAAAACTCATGAAAAATTCATACTCTGATACCTAACATTTGATGTTACACTAGTTTGCAATGCACAAGATAACAATTATGACACAAATGATATTGACCTTTTTGCTTCTCTGAATGAGTCACTAGTCAACATCAATTATCCATCCTCCAACAAAATTTCCCAAATATTGTAGATCCCCATATGGCGAGACCAGAAATAGTAATGCTTTGTTGAAGTGAAGGTGGTGGTGGTGATGAAAGTGTTGTTGTTTTTGTTGCTACCGATGTTGTTGTTGTGGTGAATTCAGAGCCAGTCAGTAGAGTTTGAATGTCTGATCAAATGGTTAGAGCGGGAGCAGGCACATTCATATCAGACATGGAATCTGCATAAGAATATCAACACAGATAAACATACATACAGATTCATTCTTCATTAACCGCTACCACGTAGCATCTTGCCTACTCATAATACCATATTCATATCGTGATCAAACCATATTCAATCAACTCATCAAGATGCTATCTAGCATGAAGAGCAACTCGCAATCATGAACATTTATTGCAAGCCTCTATTAGACATAAACATCAATTACTAACATGGCAATTCACACATATTTTATCTTTCAAATTAGGAGCTTAGGAACAAGATTCTAACCCGGTAACTACATACCTAAGCTAATCCTGAGAATTATGAGCACATAATCAACAACAATGAACAATTATCGGCAAGCAACATGCGAGACACAGCCAATCAGATTATACACATGCCTGAATATCAAACACAATGGTTTTCTAACCTCTTTTAGATTTTAAGTTTAGAAGTATTATGGGGATTACACGAGGATTCCAAAGAGGCACAAATGAAACTTCTAGTTACAAAATCTTAGGAAACTATAAGCAAATTGCACATAATTGCCCTAATCATGCTAACAACTAACACATTTGGCCGTTAGAGATAAAGCTTAGTAAGTTCCTCTACATCTAATATCCCATTAACTACAAAACCTTTTCTAACAATTATCAGATAACCAATAAACCCATTTGATGATATAAAATTCTGAAATCACTCTCCCCCTCAAACGATGACCCATTGTCATTGAGTGAGGGATAACATATATGAACAATCCAGGATTGAAAGTATTTCAAACAACACGTTATCACCATGTGTCACACAAACAATTTTCAGAAGAATCATAGAATGAAAATTATTTGCATACAAAGAAGATTTCTCTTCTTATACCAGATATAATGCACTGAATCGTACATTAGATCGGAAAGGCACAGATATAAAGTAATTCGGGCCTTTGAGAGGAACAGCTGTCTTTTTGGCGACATGCTTTCCCCATTTAGAAGAACGGGTTGCTATCTAAAGTAATAGCAAGCCATAACGACATGTTTTACTTATTCATTTTTAA
Source organism: Artemisia annua (assembly GCA_014162995.1). NCBI lineage: Eukaryota > Viridiplantae > Streptophyta > Magnoliopsida > Asterales > Asteraceae > Artemisia > Artemisia annua. The sequence goes on along the minus strand of LBNU01004536.1, from coordinate 118,480 downwards.
CTTCTGCTCGAGCTTCATTTAAAGTCCCGTGCCATTATTGAATGACATTTCTAGGACCGTAAATGTTATCGATAAACAGAAGACATGCCTAGAACAACTATTTTTGGTATTCTCTAATTTTTTGATTTTTATGGTTTTTATATGTTTTATATTTTCTATTTACATTTTAGTATAATATATGTACAAAGGATACTAATTAGTTTAAGAAGATGTTGACACGAGTACCAAATTGAGAGTATCGTTCAGTACGTTGTAGAAGTCTATAGTCAACATCTCTTAAACTTTCACCACCAAAGCTTTCGAGGCTCCTAAATAATCATCTGAATTTTGGTTGCCATGATATAATCTTAAACGGGATTTTACAACTCTTGTGACTTAAACCGAGAGATCGGTTCTTTCCCGGGATTTTACTAAAGTCAACAAAAGAAACCGAAAGATGTAATATGCGAGTTAGACTTAGAGTGAGATCTTGGATAAGTCACAATTAGCACTAGGTGTCAAGTCGCGACAAGTCAAGTTACAATAGATCCGATCGTAATAAGTCAAGTTGTAAAGATTAACTCACAACGTCAAATTACAATCAAACTAATCGAAACGACTTAAGTCACAACAATTCACCAAACACAAATAGTTAACAAATCACTAGAATCTTACAACTGAGTTAATCGCTAGGCACCACCAAATCATTGAATTTTTGCCTCCTCAATGTGAAGCTTTCGTAGCTTCCCCCCAAACCGACAATCATCTTCATGAGACCACTTCTTCAAGTAGTTGAAGTGATGTAAAAAGTCTCATTATATGAAGTTCAAAGACCCGAAGAAAACGATGGCACCGAAGAAACAAGGTGAAACACAGATCATCTATGAAATTTATCAATCCTGGAGTAGCAAATTGAGCCCGATCTCATGACCCTGTTGTGCGTCCCCGATGTTCACATTACNCTTCAAGTAGTTGAAGTGATGTAAAAAGTCTCATTATATGAAGTTCAAAGACCCGAAGAAAACGATGGCACCGAAGAAACAAGGTGAAACACAGATCATCTATGAAATTTATCAATCCTGGAGTAGCAAATTGAGCCCGATCTCATGACCCTGTTGTGCGTCCCCGATGTTCACATTACTCTGCGGTTTTGAGCAGTTTGTCTATTTAGGGGAACAAGATATCAACATCTTCATTTCACCGCACGCTTTCCAGTTATCTTACGTATAACAACTTAATCCATATTGTACACATGTACCCAATACAAGAAGAAACAATGACACCAAAGTAACAGGGTGAAGCACTGATCATCTCTACGGATATCAACTCCGAAATAAATGATTAAGCTCAATCACGTGAACCTATTGTGCGTCCCTGATGTACACATATCTCTCCCATGATGGTTGCGAACTCATCGGAGTCAGCATAATAATGTGTACATGAAGCATTAACGAGAAGCACTTTAACATAAATTAAATCGGCTCGCATGAAGATATCAATAAGCAATATCATCTCACACTCCAAATATTCTTCTTACATTTCTTCCCGCTGAAAACCGAAGTAATACGTACCACCAGTTATCAAGAGACCGCTCCCCCCAAGAGGATGGAAGAATACACCAGAAAACGAGTTAAGACACTGATTATCTCTGCGGTTGTGACATTTGTCTTCCCAGAATATCTTCAGTTAAGAAGTAAAAAGCTCATCACGTGTACTCGTTGAGCGTTCAGATGTATGTCTCCTTCCCCCTTGCTGGATTTGATACCTCAGAATCAGCATCACATTACACTTGAAATCATGAGAGAAGAACAATATTGGCTCGGAAGTATCCTGTGAGAATCAACTGCTACAGAAACTCTCTATGACTATCTTAACCAACCCTTATGTAGGCTATATGAAGTGACCACTGATGGAGAAAACCCGATATAATGAGCTTGAGAGTGGAGTAAACTAACCCGAACTTGTGGCTTAAACTTGCGCAAATGTATGACTAAGAGTGGTGTAGAGAGTTCGTACTCTATACTCTTCAACCAACGAACCATCAAGTATAAGACGTACATCACCTCTTGAATATCGACAACTATGTGTGACACTTAAAGTGATAGTTATTTTGAGGTAATATAAATGAAGAATTACCCAAATAACTAGATATCCAAGTCTTCGTCATTGAAAAGGTTAAGAGCTCGAACAAGGATCATGAAGAATCTTCATCAAACCAAACCTGATATCTTCAGAGAAATTAAGATCACGCCTTTGTGAAAGTCGACTTCAATCTCAAATAAGGGATACCAAATAAACGTCGTGATCACTTGACATTCCATATCCAAATACTTAGCCGTTTTGACGTTTTAGCCAACATTTCCCATTATGTTCTTGTGGTTGATTTACAGAGTGCACATTGGAGGGAACAACAATCCTTGATTTCAGAACAACAGAACGGACCATTATTCATGTGTGTAACTTCACTATCATGATAGTCATCATCAACACCTTGAGGAATAACTGGAGATTGGGTTTCATGAGTAGTCTGAGTAATACTTCAAGATGGTGCATCTTGATCAATGGAGATTGACGAAGGTGAACCAGTTGAGTCAGCAGGAACCGGAGCAAGAGCTTCAGTAACTAGACGATCAACATTCGTTGAAGCTTGGAAGTGTTCATCAAACATAAATCCCAATCATCCTTAGTGAGTAGAACATTAGGTGTTGGAGGAGAGTCATATAGCAATTCTTCAAACATAAATCAACATGTGGTATATTCACACTTCCCCCCCTGATTGAGCAAGTGAATACAAATTTGATCAATGATAAGTAGATCCACTTGATGACTAAACGAACATGGAGAGAGCATGAAGCATGTTGTTGAGAGTGGTCAAAAATAAGAAGATTTCTCTTCTTCCGAAGATAAGGCGCACTGAATCGTACACCCTTCTTTTCTTTGATGAACTGGGCCTGAAGTGTTGTCAGCAGACACCATAATGTTGACATTGAGGACCGAGGCTTGAACTGAATTGTTCAAACATCATAGTCGATGAAGAACGAGGCCTGAACTGATGTGAACAGACGTCATTGTACAGATACATCAGCATTGACATTCCAGACCTCCTGAAGCAGGAGATATGCTTGCTTTAGGCCTCCAGACTTTGAGTCTTCTTATGTAGTGAGTGATTGATGTACCTACAACTGAGTAAGGACTACCTGCACTAACATCACAAACTTGATTGCATATATATGGGTTAGTGATAACAGTATCCAAACCCTTGGGGGTTTCACGGTCAACCATGGCATTGCCATCAGTAAGCACCTTACCGGTAGGTATCCACTTAAGTCCAACGTATTTAAAAATTCTACCAGTTGGAATCCACTTATGGCAAGGTCTAGGATTACTAAGCTTCTTACGCATAGTGGAAGGCTTATTGATGTTCCTAGTTTCCAAAGATTTAGCAGTTTGTATCCACCTATGTCACACCCCGCTAAAGCGGAAACACGAGGTGTAACTGGAAAGGAACACAAGCATAAGATAATAGAACATACCATCATTTAAGATTTAAAGGAAAGAGTACATCATTACAATATTAGTTTAGCCGACATCGGCAGTTAAAACATAAAGTTTGGTTTCCAAAAGATAACATTTTAATACATAATGATTAGTAGTGACACGTGAAAACTTCATTATGCAAAGACCTTGAAGAAAAGCTTACTGACGATCACCTGAAATGCATGAGAGAAAACGGGTCAACTATGAAAATAGTTGGTGAGTACACACGTTTTTTTGCATTTGGGAACGGGCTGTTATACCCCCAAAACCCTCATTGTCACATTAATCGATCTCCATCCCATTTCATTTCTCCCTCTCCCTCTTTATTTCGCGCCGGCAATGCCACCACATCACGCACTAACCAACCCACCGCCATGACCATGATAACTTCCTCTATCTTTCTGGCGTATGGTACACGCGCACAAACCTCTCACCATTCTTAGACCCACACACCATCATTCCTTCATCTCTAAATTGATAAGATCTTGTGTGAAACGGTTAAAAGAGACGTGGTTTTGTACCACGCGGGTTTTGCCCTTGTTTCCCAGTCAGAACCTGTAGAA
>LBNU01004536.1:27637-99700 GCA_014162995.1 Artemisia annua | reverse complement strand
GCAGATCCAAGCCTCAATTGCCCAGACTTCTCGCCGTCAGTTAGAAGCATTGGGAAAGAAGCGTACAACTGCTAAAGCCACCGCTGCTGTGTTTATGAGGAGATCACAGGTAAACACCCGGAATCTCAGGGGAAGGAGAAGTATAAAATCTTCTGAACCCCAAGGATCTGACAATGAGGATGATGCTGATAACAATGATGAAGGAAAAGATTCATCTTCTGGTGATGAGCCATGTACAGAAGTAAGACCAAAAAGACACAAGAGGTGGGGAGGAGCTCGATCTTTTCAGCCTTTATTACCATCAAGTAGTGCTGATGGTGGCTGTGATGAGAATGAGGTAGAAACCACCAAAGAAATGATGGGTGTATCTGCTGGGCTTATTGGCAATTCAGATATTCTAACATGGGGTGGAGGTGGTATGAGAAGTCACACACGGCATGGTGGCCTAAGCAATAGTGCTGGTAAGAGTGCAAGGAACAATAGGCTCTCTAAGTTGATGGATCATCTTCGAAAATTACCCTACAAAAATGACAAGGTATGTGTATATTTTATGAAATGTTTCAGACCAAACGGTTTCGGGTCAACCCAAGGTAGCCTAACCCTTTTTCACCAAGACCAAAAAGGTACCTGTTGCAACCCGCTGACCCACCCATATTTCCACCTCTAGATGCAACCAAGTATCCGAGTACCAAGAGACATTTTCCTAGTTAATAAACAGCACAGGAAACTGTTAAAGACTTAAAGTGATGCTTAATCTGATGTTATTACTGTAGATTAATACCTTTTGTCAACGTTGAAGCATGTTTAACTACATTAATAGCTTATTTTTTTAATCATACTTGATAGAATAAGTATAACCTAGCAAAATTTGATGTGCCTTGTTTAATTTTCCCTAGCATGAAAATTGTTTGTCGGTCATCTCCTAGAAATTCTCATTTACATGATTAAATGTCATCTTTCCAGCTGGATATCCATCTCAAACTCATCTCTTTGGATGAACAAAATGTACCCAATCTGCAACATCTAGACCTCCGTTGCAGCCCAACCATGCCGATTGTACATGTAATCCAGGTAAATTATTTTTTCCTCCTCTTTCAAAAAGGTTTATCATGTGACATTGGTTTAATTATATATTATAATTTTTTTCCCTCAAATTAGTAACTGAAGTGATCATTTACTGTGTGTTTCAATTCAGTATGTTGCTCTTGAGAAAGGTTTACAAGATGATGAGATTGAGCTGCTGCTAGTGAAAGGGGATCATTTTGAACCCAATACTTCTGCATCTTTAAATGTCGTTGGTGAACACCCTGAGCCCGTTGTTATAAATCCTTTAATGGACGAGTTGCAGTTGTTGGAGGAGCATCAAACGTTGTTGGATATTGCGAAAGGTTCAGCTCATAAAGATCTGGTAAGCTCTATAACTCTGAACATACAATATGCATTAAAAGTTGTAAACACTTGACATTTAGGCTCTATTCGCTGTGATGATCTTCTTGAGTTATTTATGTTTATTGTTAACTTTAGAAGGTTGTTTTGATTGAAGCTTAAATACGGGCTTATGAGCTTATATGATTTCGGATTATGTTTCATAAGCCCATATCTTCTGGCTTATGAGAGCTTATTATAATTTGAAGATGTAAAATAAGTTTGTAAACCGGAAAATATGATGAAATTAAGCCCAAAAAATGGGCATATGATATATACAAGTCGAAATCAGCTCATAAGCCCATATATAAGCTTAAACAAATACCCCTCAAGTGTCATGATGATAATGGAGATGAGAAATGTTAGGAAAACGAGCTAAAGTACTAAACCATAAGTACTCCCTTTTTTTCATATATGTTACAATAAAATGATGTTAACATCCCTCATCTTCATGTGTTATATAAATGATCTTATGAACATATTGTAATGTCTTTATGTTTTTCAAATGATAGTTCGGGGCTTAACAAGTCTTTTTGGCAACAAGTTCCTTCCCACACAGTTTTATTGTGTGTTTCTTTTTAGCTTGTTACAAAGGAAATGTCTTAATATGAAGGGGTTTAAAAACCCACCTCATCGCCATCGAGGATATAACAAGTATAACAAAATACCATCAAAGCCCTCATCCCCCATCCCTCTTCTCATCCATTTCACAGCAAGCTCCAAGCTCCTTCCGGCAGACCCCTACCCACCGGCATCCCACCCCCAACACCCTTTTCACCGTCGACATTCTCATCGGTGTTCCTCCCCCAACTTCATCGGCGGTCACTTCATCACTCCATTTTTGCTTCCAACAAAATATAATTGTAGGCTTCTTTTATATTTATGATTTAGAGCTTCAAGAGTCATTAATGGTGGAAACATGGGTACATGAGGTGGGTTCAAGCTTGAGGATTGTTGTAGTTTTCTTTTTCTGAAAAGAGTTAGGTTATTGATTAAGGAAATCAAGAACAACTTCATGGTACAATGTTGTTGGTTGATTTATGTAAGAAGATGGGATTCATTGCTCACTTCTTATTATGGTTCATTTATGCAAATGAGCTGATTTTCAATTTGGGGCTTTTAGGTCTAAAGGTAAGATAGTCATTTACTATATTAGTGTTTGTTATTCCACAGCTAAAAGAAACACAATTTATTTACATATGACCAACTCCAAAAAGAAGCTTTTATATAAAAAGACACCATTTGCAAACAGATGAAAAAAAGAAACAACCCCTTGTTGGAGACGCATAGGATTTGTATTTTCTGTATATGTTAGTGCATCGTGTCATCAACCCATGTACATATTCCTTATAGGGCTCCAGTTAATATTAATTAAAGCTCATTGTTTTAGCCTCTTTACTTTAAGTTTTATGGTAGAGGAACGCAGTCTTTAGGAACCCTATCCCTCATCATTACAGCCTAGTTCAGTCCAGCAACGGATTGACAGGACTAGGTGATGTTTTCTGATGGCACCACTTGTGTCTGCTTGTCCAGCTGCCAACTATCAAACTTTTGATTCTTGTTTGGGTTGCTGCTGATGTTGACGATTCGAGTCACNTATCACAGTTGGTATCGTCCAAATGAGAAGAATAAGAAGGATTTTCAGCTGCCTCATCAACTTTATACATAAACGCTACAATCTTTATGATACATCAATAGTCTTTCATACTCTTCATACAAATAAGTAAAACTTGTAACCTTTTACAACAAAAATTTATAAAGTATATGTAAAAGATAATAATGAATTTTGATTGGAAGCATTTTTTCAAGAGGGAACTTTTAGTACAACAAAATCTAAGGTATTCTATTCAAGAAGATGTACAAGGACGGCCTCCAAATACTTTTGATTACATAACAGCACAAACTTCTTTGTAAGACTCACCCAGACACATTTACATCAACATTAACTGCCACCACAAACATCAAAACTCAAATGTTTTAAAAGCCTATAACAGCCGCCCTAGCGATAAAACCGGATGTACTTGTGTTACCATGATCCAACAACGTTTCTAATTAGTTATATATTATAAACTTGATGTTGATGTATAAAAGATTTACAAATCTGGTATTAGAAAGACAAAAAGAAAAGAGGATAAGCCAGTATATAAGACACTTGCTTTGGCTTATATATACACAGCACACACAACCTGCACGGTTATACCAATTTAGCCACAAAGTATCCATGGTGATTAAGATGCCTTCTTCAGACGTAGCATTAGACATGTGTTCCTCCGATTCGCTTTCGTTAACTGGTCTAGTATGCACTCAAGACCAGTCCTCCGTATCTCAACTTACCAAAGCTCATGAACCACACCACAATAGGAAGAACACAAAAGTTTCAGAAAATGACATAAATTTTGAGTTCAGCTACTCTGCACAATCACCCCTCGCTGTGAAACTACACAAAAAAACCGAATCTACAGATCTGTTTGACTTGAAATTGGATCAACAATCACATGTACACGGAAATGTAACCATGAAAGACATTCTTGAGCCTTGCAATAGAAGCAAGAAATTAGGAAGTAACAAGGAGATAGGAAGAAGTGTGATTGCAAAGAAAATGAATAAGGAAGTTGGAAAGTATGGTAGTAAGGAGCACAACAATGGAGGGTTTGCTCACAAACTTATGCAGTCAATAACAACACCATGTAGAAGTTGCAGTGCGGTTGAACCATCTGCGGCTGTCAAGAGAATGCAAGAGATTTAATCATACTTTTAATTCTATTATGCTCTTTTAATGTATTTGAATCATTCTTGATTGTCTTATTGGTTGACTTAGCCTGAGATAAATTGATCAAATTTTAACCAAGGTCGACTTTCTTTTCCTTCCATCTCATAACATACGATGATGTTTATTCAAGCTTTAAATTAGCTCACGTTGAATGATATAATGTTTTATTTTCATTTTTTCAAGAACAACAGATTGCTTGCAAAAATAAAAAAATAAAAAAATAAAAATAAAAAAAAATTGCATTCATCATTCACCATAAGGCAAAACATCTTCCAGCCTCCAAACCCACGGGTATCTTCCATTAATCTAAGATCCTATATACCGCGCCAGTTTACCTGCAAGTGAAGGGCATGGGCACATGCAAGTGAAAGGCATGGGCGATCATTAAATACGACCTCTGCACTTGCCGGAAATTGACTGTACAATTAAAATGATAACACATATAAAAAAAGTGTTTACATCGAATCCTCTGAGATTATCTCAGCAATGAATACTTGAACTTTCACCCCAATATGACCGCCCTCCAAATGCATCTTCACAACCGTGATAAGCGATGACCCAATACCAAGGTCTATCAGCTGGTCCTCTAACCATTTTCTTTATATCAACAAAAATCGGCATTTTTGGCGCACTTGGGGCTTCTTGGAGATATTCCTGTAGACTGTAGTAGGAAACAGTGCACTCAACAACATCGACATCAATCCAAATCTGAGCATCATCAGTGGAAGCTGAGTCAAGCCAAGCTTTTTCATACCCATGCCTTTGACCTCAAACCATGCTTTTGTCACAGTTGAAGCTGAGTCATCGATCAGGGTTGTATTGGACTGGTGTTGTGCACATGAGAGAATATATATGCTACACTCGACCTGTTGAATGCATTTCTTAACGAACTCATCAATTGGTTGATTGACTAGAAGCCAAGTTGTAAATAGAGCAGAAGCGGAAAGCTAAAAATTAAAGATAGTTTTAAAAGCTACATGTAACATTCGATTTTACAAAATTATGAAAGATAATCTTTTTAAAAGCTTTAATAAGTTTTGTTTGTTAAAAATAGTCTAAAGTTCTAATCTCTTAGGTGAGAATCTAAGTCAGTGACCAACCAACAACAAAACAAGACCGGGATCAAACTACTATAATCATTCCAAACAAGGTTTTCAAGATCACGATCCTACTCAGGTGTTTTCGCTTTTGCAAGATCGAAATCGTAAGATAGGATCGGGATCCTAAGATCCTGCTGTAATACCATTTTCTTAATAATTTTTGTAATATTGTTTAAATCTACAAATTATTATACTCCGTATATCATAAACACAAAATTATGTGAATGTTTAATAGAAATATTGTCTTAAAGTATGAATCTGAAATGTTTAAGAAAATTAACATATTTGTCTTTTAATTCTGGAGAACATAATTCATAACTTTGTACTTTTTTGTTTGTGGTTCAAAAAAAGTAAAATCAGATCAAAAGATCGGGATCTTATAAGGCTAAGCACTAACGTGACCTAATTTGCATCATCATTCCGGCTGCCACCTCAGCATTCTCTCTCTTCAACCCATTTTCACCTCTCTCCTCACTAACGTGACCCATATTGCATCATCATTATTATTTATTTTTTTTAAATAAAAAAAAACCATTTTTAACACAAACACACATTTTATTAATAACTAACGGAAACGTTACATAATAAACGATACGAAATTTAAACGTTACAATACTAAATTATTAAAAATTAAACACGACAACAATTATTAAAAACTAGTAATCTAAATTGTAGCGAGCCTTGATTTGTTCCTTCATACGAATGATTTCTTGTTGTTGTCGCTCGGTTAAATTTGGGTCGACGGTCGAATTGTAGAAAAGCAAATCTTGCTCTCTTTTGGTGAGTTTCAAGATCTCCGTTTGTTCTTGGACGGCTCTAACTTTCTCTCTTTTGATTTCGAGCTCTAGTTTCTTCATTTCTTTCCACGACTCAATATCGTTAGTTTTTGCCGACTTTGACGGCTTTGAGTTCCAAAAGCCCGATAGTAGTGATTTTGTCCATGATTTTGGTGGAGCTTCGGATTCACGAGAGGATGATGATTTCTTCCTTGCTGCGTCACGACCACGTGGTCGTGCTTCTCTAGTTTCATACTCCTCATCATCAGAAACATCCAAGTCTTGAAAATTAGCGGGACCTTGTGTTGACCCCGAGGTAGTTGTAGAACCCTTTGATTTCTTCCGGCTATTCCCGTGCATTGCGGAAGCTCCCTTTTCCAAGCAGGGTGCTCCTTCAGTATGTTCCAACACTCAAGTAAATTAAATTCATGACCGTAACGCACTTGATACTCCAAAAGAGCCTTCTCTTTATCGTCCATATCATTCTCGCCACTACCATGAGTCAATTTGATATTGTCCATAATAGCACCAAAATTCGCAACCCTACAACGAATTCTTGTCTTCCATTTGGACATGATCGAGTCGTATGTCCGTTCAGAACCGGTTTCATTTCTAAAGTAATCAATGACAAAACCCCAAAAATCATAGCGATTCATAGCATTTCCTTTTTTGTTATTTTCAGAAATATGTATGAATGCTTTACAAAGCGCGATCTCTTCCCTTTTCGTCCAAACTTTGGACTTTTTGTGAGGCGCGGGTTCTTTGTCTTTGGCCTTCGCTTTTCCACGCGTAGGCTTCTTTTGTTTGACGGGTTTGACGGGTGATGCTTCCGTATCAACTTCATCGTCATTGTCATCAACGGGAATTGAACCGTGATACGAGTCGTGGTACGAGCCGTAACCCGAACCTTGCCCCATCGATACATCTTGACTTGGATACTTGGAGTATTGTGGACTCGAATAGTCTCCCCAATCATCCAAATTGAAATTCATATCAAGATTAGTGCTACGAATAGGAGAATATTGTTGATACGGTTGGGAACAATGCAAGAAATCCATGTTAGGCCGATACGCCTCACTTGGTCCTTCATCGTGATACGGTTGTGGTTGTGGTTGTGGTGGGACAAATGGTCTATTAATGTAAAACGGGTTTACATTTGGATTTGGTTGTTGTAGTCGTGATGAGTATTCAAGAGCGGATGGACCAAAATTGAATACCTTGTTGTTGTCGTGGTGTTACGCCGGTTAAGCCAAAGTTGTCTTGCGGAGAGAAATTCATATTCGGTGAGTTTTGGTGTAGACGGGATCGTCGGTTTTTTGATTGTGGAGTGTTTTTCTTTGACATTGTGTTTGTTGATGAGAAATGGTTATGTTTGATATTGTGTGTTTGAAAGTGAGTATATGTTGTTATTTATAGGATGAAAAAGGTTTATGTTTTTTGAAATTTGGTTTTTTTTTTTTTTTTTTTTTTTTTTTTTTTTTTAACCAACGGATACATTTTTTTTGAAAATACAATTTGCAACGTTACAAAGGACTAAATGCACACTTTTTCTAGTTTTGAATTCGGTCACGAGCTCAACCGATTTGGAATTTTGCACCGGCGACCGATTTGCCCACTAAGGGCTCGACCGATTTCGAATTCGGTCACCGAGGCTTGTCGACCGATTTACAACGCCCCTTAGTGGGCAGCCTAAGATATTAAACTTGCTAAGATCCTACGTAGGATCCGGTTCGTTGTAGTATCATAAAATTCTAAGATGAGGATCAAGATCTTTTAACAACTATGATTCCAAGCTTCTTTAATATCTTGGACGGGACCACATGTTTTTCAAAGTCTAGAAACTGGTGGAAAGAATACTTCACAAACAATCCAACACACGTTTTATAGAAGCGCCCACTTGAGACGGGTGATGTAACATAAACATAATGAATCAGAAACAAATATTACTGATTTCATTAACAAGATGAAAAGATCATATTTGCTGATACAACACTGGTTGAGAAAGCCACAGTCGGGTGAAAAACATATGAAATTCTAGGCTTGACATTGTATTTGCACATTCCTTGCTCTGCGGCTCTTGGTCTCATTGGTCATACTTAGTCAGCTAAAAGTGTTGATACCATCAGATCTTGCAGAAAAACGGCTCGTCCAGTGGCCTGTCTCATTCTCTTTTCCCGTTCTTCAGAACTCAACGAAGGATCAAAACTGCACAACAAAAAGGTGTGGCTATATTAATAACAAGATATCACTCAATTTAATAACAAAGATCAATACAAGGAATACACCCTATAAGCTATGCCAGGTTCGGGTGGCAATTCCGACCAGTTTACCTTAAGAACGCTGATTGAGTTGTACTTAATTTCCAACGGGTCAAACAGAAAAATTTAGAACTTAGTTAGATTGGAGATAGGTCAGAAAAAGTCAAAAGAGGCTAATAAAGTGTTGTATTTGAACAATTTATGTTTTATAATTGTATTTGATACAATAACTATTATAATAAACCTTCAAGCAAAACAGACAAAAAAGCGTCTACGGGTATGCTAACCTGTATAAAATAAAATATCAGGTTTTGGCCAATTACCCCAATTACACCTGACCCATTCATTTTGCTACCACCGCTTAACTGTACCTTTGTGACTAGTGGTCACAGCAAAACCGATTTTAAGCCTCAGATTGAGCTCTAGTTAAGCCAGCCACTCCCAATTAACCGTAAACCCATCGATTTATTGGGTTTCTTTAGCAAACAAGCCATATCCATGTGGATCTGATCATTACACCACCCTTCATGTTAATCCATGTGTGCATGTAAAAATACTAGATTTTCTATTGTTTCAAGTGTGGAGATTTAGCCAATTTTCCAGCACTAGAATGTAAAATTCAGAAGTAATTCATCATGGCATCATGCACATCGTTTTGGTGCAGTAGTAAACATTTACCATATAGTTCAACCCATAGAGAGAAGATCAACTAATTTATTGCGTTGTATGTTCTTTCAAATAGGAGACTCTAGCTAAGGTTGAGAACAGCTATAAAAATAAAAACACTAGTGTACCTTGATTTCCATATGTGTTGTGGAGTAGGGCTCTTCAAGGAACTTTCCTCAACATTTGACACTATCGACTTGGAGATTTCTTCTACGTCAGAGCCAGGAAAGTTGAGAACTAAAGAAGAAAGAAACGGATCAGAAACTGCAGCAGTTGCTGATGAGGAAGTGATATTTGACGACCTATAACCTCCACCGCCACCACCACCAAGAAGCACCTGTAGATGAGCCTCTCGAAGATCCCTGCTCAAAAGGGAAAGTGCCTGACTGTTTGGGACAGCTACTCTACGCAGTCTACGACGTCTTTGCAAGTATTATTTCGTTAAAGATAACTTCAATCAAGAAAAGTAGACGATACGTTATATAATACTAGGTGTGTTCATCATACGATTAACTATACAAATTTTTAAATCATAAGCCTGAACTTGATTTTCTGGTTCAGCTAACGAGTAGCTACTAGGGTAAGATAAAATGACTTGGCAGCTATGTCAAGTCTATTACAATAAATGATGTTCACTAATCATCCAACTCATCCAAAAAAGTTATGTAAGCTAAATTGTCGTAGTAGAATGATTTTTTAAATTACTTGGTTCAATTAACTGACTCATAAGCTGACTGCTAATGAAAGATAATTGTTAGTGGTAGAAGGATATTTTAAATAAGTGTCCATGCTGCAGAGTGATATGGCTTAACATATCTCTTGATACCTTGACAGAGCAAACTGGACATATCTGCAATGAAAATAAAGTTATTACATTTATGCATCTAGAAATCATTTATCCCAATAAATAAATAATAATAAATTCCATCAGGTGTGGCACATAACAAACCAACAACTATACCCCTCATTCCAACCTATCATCCTTGCATATTACTAGCGATGTCTTCAACATGTTGTCAAAATGGTACTTCAGACATTTTTTTATCAACAAGTAAAAGTCAACACTCATATCAAACTATGTGCCTAGCAAGCTATGCTATATATCTGAGATAGCTCAAATTGTGACCACCACTATTTTGCTATGTGCCTAGACAAGGGACAAATTTGTAACTTAAGCTTCAATATTTGCTATGATAGCATTGTATTCTTGTCGCTCGGACCAAAATATGCACTTATGTCAAATCAATCCACTTTTGTTCTAGATTTTCATCAGCAAGTCTTAACTTGGGCCATGCCATTAAATAAAGTTCAAAACTAAAGAGGCTCACTGGGCTTATAGATTCACATCATTTACAACACATGGAGAGTCCTAAACTTTGCCCAAACCAAACAAGGGGACGGATTCAGATTAATTCCATGGACTTGTTAAGTCAAATAGGATAACATTTTGGAAAGGAAGTAGAGAAAAATGTTTTTTAGATCAAACTTGAGCTGACCAATCGGAAAGGTTAGGTCTTTTCGGATCACGGTAGTTTGCTATATAAACAAAGACTTCTGTCCCCTACTCTCGCAAAGTCAAATATGACCCTTCGTACATACTCTTTCAAAATCAAATACCCTAAAAGATAGCGTAAAACACTAACCTATTCCTTTTTTCTTCACCAAGCACAAAATTTTGACTTGACAAAACAAACATAAAAATTACCAAAAATAGTAACTTTTCCCCCTTTTTTTTTTACCTTTTACCTAGAAATGGAAACATTAGTTTTATCAAAACTAAAATTTGAAATCTTTGTTTTTTTCACCAAAACAGATATAAAAAAAAAAAGTCAAACCTTTTTGAAAAGTAACAAAAACATAGTACAGCATATAAAAAGAAAGAACGAGTTATATTACAGTAGCTCTGGATTCACATGAGTGTTCATCTTCAAGATGGGAACATAAAGAAGCAATATCAAAATCCTCATAACAATATGGGCATGGAAAATCGGGTCGGATTTCTTCTTCAACTTCGAAATCGTCAACGTTCAACCGATCTGTCAAATTCAACCAAAACCAACCCATCAGATCAACAACATAAATAAAACTAGGAAAAAAATTCAACCTTTTTACAAATAATATAACAAATTAACATCGACCCAGATCATAATAACATCAATATTATACAACAGACATATCAATTTGAATAATCATTACAGAAAGTCAAATCTTGAATTTATAAAAAAAAAATTGAAGAAAAAAGAAACAAACCGGACCAAGATGAGAGGTGTGGTGATTTTGAATGGTAAATTGGCGCTTAGCTGCAGCTAGACGAGCCGTCCAAAAATCGGAATCCATCAGAGGAAGAAATGAGAAGAGAAGAGAGGTTGAAATTTGGAAATTTTGATTTTTTATAATAGAAATGGGAAACAGCAAAATGATTCTATCATCTTTGAAAATGATTTTTCTTTATTTTGGAATTTGCTTATTTCTAATTAAATAATGTGTGCGACTTAGATATTCATGTTTTCTTATTTTACTCTTGTGGTAATAATGTTTCGGGGGAAAAAAAGTAAACAAAAAATTAGGTTTTAAAAACATGACCGGTAAGAGCACTGGGTACCGTGGTCCCGTCAGGCTCGTGCCGTCGGAGTTTTTTGCTGCCACGTCAGCAAAAAGCTTCATGGCACCAGAAAACCCACAGCATCACATTTCATGGGTATCCGTTGGCACCAGAATTTCTGGTGCCGTCGGCCAGTTTTTTCTTGTTTTTAATTTTTTTTTCAAAAATTAAA
Organism: Artemisia annua; assembly: GCA_014162995.1. NCBI lineage: Eukaryota > Viridiplantae > Streptophyta > Magnoliopsida > Asterales > Asteraceae > Artemisia > Artemisia annua. The sequence continues at coordinate 87,931 of LBNU01004536.1, read as the reverse complement.
ATATACACAATATAAACTTAAATAAACTTCATTAATATTAAAAACACACATTACATATTAAAAACACACAATACAATGTATAAAATAAAAAACCTAATACATAAATAAAAGCTTAATCCTCTTCGGGATATTTTGCCCGGATTCGAGCTTGTTGTGCCCTCACGATCCTTGCGTTGATCGGATCCATCCTGCTTGTATCAATTTGTAGCATCGCATCTCCTCAGCAATCTTTTGTGATTCATATAAAGTAACTCTCGCGAGTGACTCTCGCTCGAGAACATCCATCTTTGCCTTGCGGTCTAACTCGTATTGTTGTTGCAACATTTCTTGAAACGATGTCGGGTTTGAACCGGAACTAGCGGTCGAGTTTGACGAACGTTGACTCTTAGAAACTCGGCACATGCCGTCGGGCCATGGCAAATCGTCGGGTCCAAAATGCTCGGGCTCCTCGTTCGTAGGCCGAAGATGATTACGTCTTGCCAAAGTCGAGTAAGGATTTTTCCACTTGTGCTTGTCTTTCAAAAAGCCCCAAGCGGTCAAGTGTCTAAATTCATAACCCGTTGATTTTTTAAACAAAATGTGACAACGATTCATAAAATCTTTATCACCTTCCCCACTCATAACCGCCGTTTCATCAACAACCGAATTAAACTTCTTGATATCTTNCAGCAATCTTTTGTGATTCATATAAAGTAACTCTCGCGAGTGACTCTCGCTCGAGAACATCCATCTTTGCCTTGCGGTCTAACTCGTATTGTTGTTGCAACATTTCTTGAAACGATGTCGGGTTTGAACCGGAACTAGCGGTCGAGTTTGACGAACGTTGACTCTTAGAAACTCGGCACATGCCGTCGGGCCATGGCAAATCGTCGGGTCCAAAATGCTCGGGCTCCTCGTTCGTAGGCCGAAGATGATTACGTCTTGCCAAAGTCGAGTAAGGATTTTTCCACTTGTGCTTGTCTTTCAAAAAGCCCCAAGCGGTCAAGTGTCTAAATTCATAACCCGTTGATTTTTTAAACAAAATGTGACAACGATTCATAAAATCTTTATCACCTTCCCCACTCATAACCGCCGTTTCATCAACAACCGAATTAAACTTCTTGATATCTTTATTCATTGGAGTCCACTTTCCCGTCAACATGTTTTTGGTACAAATAGTATAGTTGAGCCTCTTCGCTTCCGTGTTATATGTGTCGAGCACTTTGTACCAAAATGTATCCCTTTGTTGATCCGCACCCGTTTTTGGATCCTCGGATACTTGGATGTAACACTCCGCCAAAATATATTCTTCGTCTTGGCTCCAAAAGGTTTGTGGTTGTCGGGACGGGACCACATCTTCATCGACCTCCCTTTCTTTGTCTTTGTTGCTTTTCTTATTCTTCGCCTTCGTCTTTGGCTTCTTCGCCATCGTCTTTGCCCTCGATTTTTTGAGGTCGGTGTCGGAATTATTTCTTCACTTGAATCCGATTTTTCTTCANTGTAACACTCCGCCAAAATATATTCTTCGTCTTGGCTCCAAAAGGTTTGTGGTTGTCGGGACGGGACCACATCTTCATCGACCTCCCTTTCTTTGTCTTTGTTGCTTTTCTTATTCTTCGCCTTCGTCTTTGGCTTCTTCGCCATCGTCTTTGCCCTCGATTTTTTGAGGTCGGTGTCGGAATTATTTCTTCACTTGAATCCGATTTTTCTTCATCCTCTTCTTCGTCTACTACATGAAACGAAGCATGGTCCGAATTCGGTTCTGACGGGATGGCTTGGTTTGTTTGTTGAGTTTGTGTAAATTGGTTAAATTGTTGTTGTTGTAATTTCCATTGGCTAAACAATGTTAAATCTTCGGGATTCATAAATGAGGTTTGGTAGGTGGGAAAGTAACCGGGATTCGAAGACGATCCCGGATTGTTACCGGGGTTCGAAGACGATCCCGATATTTGGTTCGTTGGATCATTTAGCATGTTGTTGATCCATGGTGAGTTTGGATTCATTTTGGATGGAATTAGGTAATAGATGTAGAGATTTAATAGATTGGAAGTGTGTGTGAAGTATGAAATAAAATGGGATATTTATAAGGTTTTTTTGGGGATTAAATTTGGAATTAAATTGATTTTGGTTGGGAAAGGGGTGAAAAAACGGCTATATAGCCGTTTACCAACGGATACATTTTGTGATTTTGGTCCAATTTTTCAAGGAAAAAAAAACGATGGCGCTGAGCCATCACCACGGCGCGAGCACCAGTACGGTGCGCCGTCGTGTTTTCTCGGCTGGTGGTGACGGCGCCAGCCAACACGCAACCGTACCCCATGCTCTAAGAGCACTAGTGATAACGCTCAAAGTTAACATGTTTTTAGAAGCGTTATTGTTGGTTTTTCATATGGAAATTGGTCATATTTGTATATATTTGTTACTTAATCGTGGAAAAGTGTTTATACATGCAAATATAGCCAAAAGCAGGAAAAAGTGATCGAAAATGAAGAAATGAAGTGATCATGCACATTTGGAGAGTTTCAAGAGAAAAGAGAAGGAAGGATTCGACGCATGGACAAAAGGATTTGATAAAGACAAGCTTACTATACATATTTATCAAGGAAATATCGAGTTCTAATGAACGAAGTCGTGCCACGAAGAAAGAAAACACATGCGACGAGAATCGACAAAGAAAAGTCAAAGAAACCATTTCAGGAGGCATCTAGCCGATCGGATGCAACCCGCATCCGATTCGGCTGGATCTGACCATAATACCACCATCGATCGGATGGACCTTAAACCGATCGGATGGTTGGTAACTGCTGTTACAAAATTGCAGTTATGGGTGTATTTACTCCCCATAATCATGTGTGGCTGATCATTTCTGATTATTAACTTAGGAGGAACGTTTTTACTTGAAGGAGAAGAGTTATGAGGCTATATAAAGAGTACTTAGGCTCTAGATTACATGTACCACCCATTATCTATCAAATTGTTACACCAAATAGTTACTAGTTCATTTTATAAGTTACTAAGTGTTGAAAAACGTCCAGAAAGAGTTGAGTTCAAGTCTCAATCTTTGGTTCGAGTTGGGAATTGTTCACTTGTATTGGTGAATAGTTTATCTAGAGTGTGGTTGCTATAGTTCCACGAGTGTCTTATCATTGTAATTCTCAAGCTAGGTACACCTTGATTCTTATAATGAACAATTGTTACTTTATGTTTAATGAAAGTTTTCTTATCTACTTGTGTTTTAATATGATTGATTGATTGCTATGGAGTAATTTGTGATATACTTGTGTGTATGATGTGATTGGTTATGGAGTATTCTTTTACTAAAAAGGTGATGCATGAAAACATAACTATTTTATGAGTTTGTTGAAGTAACATCTAATCTAATTTGTTGGTAAAAACAATCTTTGGGAAAAAAGGTCCGAAATGATTTTCAACTTGTTTTTATTCCAAAACATTAGTGCACGAATTAGTATGGAATATGATGCTTGACACCCATCTTATTTACTTATTAAAATAGATTTTGAGAAGATTTCATCACGAAAAAGGACCGAAAGGATTCGTAGGAATTCATAAGAAAAGAATTGATTTTCTAAACAACCTTGTGATTATAGAATTGTCATACTAACTTGATATGTCCGAAAGGAGTCATTTAGGTGATAGAATTCTTAGTAGTAGTTAAGACATGACATACATCATAGATTGTATAACTACTCATTTTTAGTTGCGCATCATAGCAAGTTTTACACCAAACTTTATATTCAAAAATTGCCACAATACTCCTAATGACCAATCAAGGAATTATACACAAGTATATGTTTAGTTCTTATTTGATTTCTCTTTAAATTAATATTCAAATAAATTAGGATTGACAACCCTTGTTTTACAAACAATTTTTACTACAAAAACAACAAATCTCTTGGGACGATCTCGACTTACCCACCTTTACTACATCGGACGAGTATACTTGCTCGTATGTGCTAAATTACTAATCGGATAATTCGTGTTTATAAATTTTAAAACTTGCACTAATAAAAAAGCGCATCAAGTTTTTGGCGCCGTTGCCGGGGATTTGATTAATTTCTTAGTTTTTAGTAAATAATTGTTTGTCATTTTATTAATTTCTTAGTTTTTAGAGTAAAAAGTTAAAAAAAAAAAAAAAAAAAGAGTTGGTTTCACCAACCGATTCGGATGGTTGTCCATCCGATCGGTTGGAGGCCACGGTAAATTTTTAAAAATTTTGTTTTCTAGTTTAATTAGTGTTTTTCTGTTATTAGTTGTTTAGATTTAATTAATATGTGATTAATAGTATTAATGGTTAGTAATGACTAGCAGGGTCCCCGCGCGATGCAGCTGCGGGCACCCTGTAATTTAATTTTTAAGGCAAATAATATATTTTATTTGTACGTTTTTTGGCAATAACTTTACTGATTAGTTTTTTATAGCAAAAAATTTGATGAAATTTTGCTTAGTTTGTATTATTATTATTATTATTATTATTATTATTATTATTATTATTATTATTATTATTATTATTATTATTATTATTATTATTATTATTATTATTATTATTATTATTATTATTATTATTATTATTATTATTATTATTATTATTATTATTATTATTATTATTATTATTATTATTATTATTATTATTATTATTATTATTATTATTATTATTAGTAGTAGTAGTAGTAGTAGTAGTAGTAGTAGTAGTAGTAGTAGTAGTAGTTTGCTTGGTTTTAGAATATGTGAACATATTTTAGTTTATTATGTTTTTTTGACAATAAATTTACGGATATCAAAAATTTCGTTTAGCTCGTGTCCGTTCGGGCTCGAGCCCGTTTGACCTGTGCCGTTCGGGCTCGAGCCCATTTGGCCCATTGCCCGTTCGAGCTTGAATATTTGTATAATATGCTTTATTATTTGTATTAGTGACATTTAATGCGGGAATTGTGTTTAAGTTGGTTGTACAATATGCTTGATAATTTGTATTTCTTATGTAAGTGGTGTTTTAATAAGTGTATTAATTATATTTATTGACCAGTTAATTAATTGTATTTAATATACATAATAATTTATTTATTGTATTTAATGTTAGTATTAATTTTATGTTAGAATTAAATATGAGGGGAATTTCTATAAGTAGCATTAGTTGTTGTACTTATAGCTTTAGAAGTTGTATTACTTAATTTTAAGTATTTCTATTAATAGTAGGCCTTCATGCTTTATAATATAGTATGATAGATAGTTATTAAGTAGTTTTAATGATTTTAGTAGTTTTAATTATAATTAATGTTTTAGAAGTTAAATAGTTCTTTAGTTAATGTTTTTAATATCATCATTACTGCTTTAATAAGTTTAGGTCGTTTTAATTTAATATTAAAAAAAAAAAAATTTTCTCAGAAACTCCAACCGATTCGGTTGCGGGTTCCAACCGATCGGTTGGAGGAGGTAATTGATCCAGCCGGATCGGATGGATATCCATCCGATCGGATGGAAGTCTCGGTAAAATTTTTAACAATTTTAGTTTTTAGTTTATTTTCAATTCTTAGTGTTATAGTTTGTTAATTTACTTATTCTTGTTTCATATTAAGGATTATTTGCTTACGACTAACCCTCATGCTAATGATTTGGATGTTTTTGTTGATGGTTATGTTATAGTTAGTAATTGCTTAGTTGAAATGGAGAGTTTAAGTCAGATTTCGGCGTACTTGAAAGATTTGGAGGATATGTTCAAGGATTCCGGTGATTCCTTGAAAAAGTTGGAAAACATGTTAGAAAAGGCTAAGAGTGATTTGGAAGAAGGAGAGGTTATTGGTGATAATGTGTCTTATTTACCACATGAGATGTGTTATCCAAAGAAGGAAAAGGAAAGAAAGGTTGTTGTTTTTACTAGAGCACCACCTAAGGAATTCGATGCTCCACACATGAGGTATTCTACACCTTGTGCGGTGGAAGGTGTTAAAGCGTGGGATGCGGAGTTGAACATGGAATATGGGGACAACTACATTTCGGAGGAAATGCTTAACAAGCTTGGCTTTGTTAGGCTTGATTATGGAAGCTATGGAAGGAAGGAAGTGAGAGAAGTAAAAGTGAATATTCATGGTCATATTTTCAAATGTAATTTTGTGGTTTTGGACTACACTAATGCCGATGAACCGGAGGTTGTCTTTGGTAGAAATTTTCTTGTGACTACCAAGTGCACAATGGATTTCGCACTAGGGGAGTTACGCATTAATATTAGTGATTTGGAAGAAGGAAAAGATGTTAATGAAATGCTAGTTGATGTTTGTGAAGGAATGGTAACGCTTAAGGAAGGAAGGGATGAAGTTTGCAAGATGGGCAAAGCTAACCGAAACAAAACACCATTAAAAAAATTAACCCAACCCTCCACCCCAAAGGAAAACAAATCATCATCATCATCATCCAATAATCAACCAAATTCACCACAAAATACCAAACCCTTGACCAAAGAGCAAAAACAAGCTATTTTGGAAAACCTTGAAGCAAAAATTAGTGAGTTGATGGAAAACAAACCGGTCATCGAAGTACTAAGAGATTACATGGTTTATAGGAAGAAGCTAGATGGAGTTATGTTGGCAAAATCAAAGTTGGAGAATAATAGTTTTGATGAGGTAGAGGAGAGAAGGATAATGGAGAATGGGCTCCCAAAGAAGATGAATGATCCCGGAAACTTTGTCTTACCGGTGAAAATTAATGGGACGACTCCTTTTTATGCATTAGCCGATACGGGCTCGAGTGTGAGTATTATGCCTTACCCATTGTATCAAAAGTTAGGATTGAGAGACCCTCAACCAAACAATTCTAAACTCACCATGGCGGATAATTCTAAGGCAAAAGCAATGGGGGAGGTAAGGAATGTTAGAGTGCAAATTGGTTACCAAGCGTTCTTGGCGGACTTTCTTATGTTAGATGTTGCGGTTGATAAGGAACTACATTTGTTGTTAGGTAGACCATTTTTAAGAACGTGTGGTGCGGTAATAGATATGGGAAAAGGAACTATGACCATTGACGATGGGATTCTTAAGAACACTTACTATCCAAAGCCTAGAGGGGGTAGTAATGTGGATGAATATGATGAAGACCAAGAGGAGGATTACCTTGGTTGTTTTGAAGTAGGAAGAGATGAAGATGGGAGGCCTAAGTTTGGGCCATGCACACCTAGTTTCTTTGACATAGAGGACGAAATGGAAAGGGCTCTAGCAATGGAGGCTTATTTTAATCCATTTAAAAACATCTTTGTGTTTAATAAATTGACAGATTTTCTTGGATCTTTACCGGTCCAATTGAAGAACTTGGAATGGGGATCCGACGGTCCTAGAATTTACAAAAGAGAAGACGGAGATGGTGATTGGCATTGCAAATTTGATATCACATGTCCTAGCGGGAGGAACTTTGCAAGAAGTTTCAAAACTAAAAAGACTACTAGGAAGCTTTCGAACAAGTATCGTGGAGAAGACATTCTTAGGAATGAATATTTCTATGGATGAAGGAGAAGGATTGCAAGAATAAAGCACCTCTTGTGCTATTAGTTTGTTTCGAATTTTCAATTTCATGCAATTTATTTTATGTTTTTAGGTTTCATGCATTTTATGTTTGAAATAAGACTATCTTTTTATCTTTTTAATTGAGTATTATGTTTGCTCGTTATTTATGAAGTTAAGTTATGTTTTTAGTCTTAAGTTTAGAAGTAGAAATAATGACCAATGTTTGGTAGACCAAGTGTGTTTGGGATATATACATACAAAAATATAAGTTTTTGAGAAACAAGAACTAGCACTTGGACATAGCAAGTCTAGTGGTGAAAAAACTTTGAGAAAAATCAATTTCCTACAAACTGAATCGGATGGATGTTCAACTGATCGGATGGAATTGATTATATAAACCCACATTTTCAAAAACCCAAGAAAACCACACACACACACAATCCACCAGTAATTGGGTCATTTAATTCGACCATTAGAAGTTATTTGAAGGTTACAGGAGTGTAATTTTATCATCAATGGCATCAGGACAAGTAATTTATATCATTAATTTCATTCAATTAGGTTTTAATTCGGATTATTGAGATTAGGTCACGAATTAGGTATTTTTGAATTAATTCGAATTAAGATGTAATATTTTGGGGATAAGTGATTAGATGTGAGTAGAGGCATTGCAAAAAGAATTAGATCAATTGATTAAGTTTTGAGTAAAAATTGATTGATTGAATTTTCGAATTGAATTGGGTATAATCCTTAGAGCTAATTTATTTGCAATTGATGAATCCTAGGAGTTACATGCTTGTTAATTAATGATGTTAGACTAGTGCATTGTTAATTAGAGAACTAATTTGGAAGATTTGAGTTGATGGTGTTCTTGAGTTCATAGAATCATTAGGTTGATGCATTGATGTATTATGAATCGTTGTTAGGAAAGTTCAGATGTTAGAAGCACCCTAAGATGGTCAATTACAAGTTAGAAGAAAGATTGGATTGAATGGGAAACGTTTGGATTGAATTGAAGGTGGAAAATGTTCACAGAAACTCCAGCCGATTCGGTTGCGGGTTGCAACCCAACGGATGGAGGATGCCAAAAGCACCATCCGATCGGATGGGGCTCAATCCGATCGGATGGATGCTACGGAAAATCTTTTGACATTTTGCAAAACGCGTTTTCTAGTTTCTAAATTGATTGGTATTAGTTCTTATACTCTTATAATGATATACTTTGAGTTTTCTTTCAGGGAAATGTTGCAGGATTGGGGCATAATCGAAAAAATCCGCTAGTTAGCAAGTATTTGAATAGGAACGAGAGGAAGAGGATTACTTTCAGTTTGAAACCTGAATCTAATGAGAATGTCAAGTTCTCTAATGTGCAAAACAAAGACGAGAAGAATGCGTATAGGGAACGTCTTTCGAAACTTCATGAGAGAAAGATTGCTAAGCCTAGGTTGATTGATTGGGATTTGCTTGAGGAGTATGAGTGTGAGGAGCAATTGAGGAGCATGATGAATATGACTTATGTGTATCCCGGAGATGGGGATAAGTTTGAAGATTATTCTTGGGAAAGAGCTTTTAGTATACGTGAGGATGTTTACAAGGAATGGTGTTTGGAGTTCTTTTCTACTTTCTATTTTAATAGGAAGGTGAATGATATTCTTGGGGATGTTTGTGTTTGGTTTAGGTTGTGTGGAAGAGAGCATGCTTTCTCTTTGCCAAATTTTGCGGTTGCTCTTGGGCTGTATACAGAAAATGAAATTCATCATAGGTTGTTTGGACCACATTTTGTGAGCTTGGCTAGGGAGTGTAGTGACTCTAAGATTCTTGATGCTTATTGGAATAGAATTGGTGATCCTTCTTGTTCTAGGAGGAATGCTTCAAAGATTAGGAATCCGTTGCTAAAGGTTTTGCAAAAGTTGATTTCGTGGGGATTTTTGTATAGGCATGGTAGTCAAGACAAATGTAGTCAACCGGATCTTTGGGTGATGAAGTTGTTGGAGGAAGATAAGAATGGGAATTCGGCGTGGATTATTGCCGAGTATCTTTCTAAGAGAGCACCGGGGATTAAGAAACAAAGTGATGTTTGTGGAGGTCATTATGTGACCGTTTTGGCCAAAAATCTTGGGTATTATAATGAGAATGAGTTGAGGAAATGTCGGGTAAGAATGGAGAGTGAGATCTGGGATGCCTTTAGTTTTGGGAAAGCGTTGGATAGGAAGAACAAAACTTTGGGAGCTTGGACTGAACCAAGTGTAGGAGCGACATCAGGAGCTTACATGGAAACACCTTTGCAACCTCAAATGGGAAGTTTTCCGGGGAACACGCAAAGTGGTTTTGATTCAGGATGGGGTGATTGGAACCGAGAATTGAATGCTATTGAGTGTAGGGATGTTTGGAGAGACTCGATGATGATGAGGACTAATTACAACTATGATTATTCCATGCCGATGATCCAACATTTGGCACAAGATGCCAATTATGAGGTACCTCCCTACCACCCACCAAATGTTCCACCATACCCATTACCATATTCTCCCTATCCTGGCCCATATCCATACCCTTATCCTGGTTATTCACCGTTTCCCGAGCCATACTCCCCATATGGTAGACTTCTCGAGTATGGTAGTTCAGGTGTCAACGTTGGAGGACCAAGTTTCAATCCTGGAGGATCGAGTTATGATGCTGGAGGATCGTCATCAAGGACTGGGAAGAAGAAGAGACAAGTGGTGGATGACGACGATGATGAGGAAGAAAGCGAGGATGAGTTCGTTCGATCTGATATGGATGATGATGACGATGACGAGTAATCATCGTATGGTTTATGGTTGGTATTAAAAACAATTATGTGTGTCGAATAATTTCTATTTCCACTTTCTTTAACTATTTCTTTAGGATTATTAACTTAACTTTCTACTTATTTGGTTTAGATATTTTTGTTTGTTTGTTTTTGTTTGTTCTTTTGTTTGTTTCGTATATGTTGCAGTTTTCTTGCAGGAGTTTGGGTAACGGAAGCATATAGTTGATCACCTTTTGGAGTCATTAGACTCATTTGCTTATTATGATCAAATATGCACTTTGCGTATTTAACTCCGGTATTTTCTAAATTTTTCCATTTCCTTTACTTTGAAGTCATTTTTATTACATTGAGGACAATGCAAAACTTAAGTGTGGGGGAGGGAAGAAAATAGAAAAATTGCATATATTTTTTTAAAATTTTATTTTATTTTAATTTTTTGTTTTTAGAGTCGAGAACTTTAGTAACTAAAGATGGTTCGCCTTTCATATTTTAGTTAAAATAAGGTTGATTTGATGGTAAATAATAATGGTATTTTTGGAACATAAATTAAGTTTAAAGAGCAATTCGTCTCGGAATTGATAACATTTGCTAAGCACAAATTTTATACCCTTATTACTACAAATTGTGAGGATTAGTTTTTTTTATGAATAGTGCTTTCATACTATTTATATATTTCATTATGAGTGTGCCGGTGATTGTGTTAATTCTAGAACTTGTACTTGTTATGCATTACGGTTAAAATCATCTTCGAGTGATGTGAATATATTCATATGATAAGAGGCAACCTTAGGAATAAAACCAAATGGCCATCCGTTTACAAAACAAATTTTTGCTAACCACACCGGTTAGTTAACCTTGTATTTGGAACCCATTTGTTAGCGTTTATCTTTAACGCTAGATACCCCTAGTTACACCCTTTGAGTCATTCTTTTTCATTTGTTACATCCAGAAAAATACAAAAATATTTTACACTTTAAACTTTAGCCTAACCCTTGTCAAAGTCTAAACGGTGGGTTGCTAGTTGCTTGATATGAAGGATTGTTTTTGATGATTGCGAGTTAGACACACTTTGACGTTTGTGTGTGCCATTTCAAAAAAGATGAAGGAGACGTCTTTCTTATTTGTATTTTTTGTGGCGTATGCTTATGAGAAGTGTGGGAAAGTTTTCTTTAAAAAAAAAAAGTCATCGCAACTATAAGATGACAATTATGGCGAATGTACTATAAAGGAAGTTATGAGATATGTTGTAAAGCCAATGAGCTAAGTATGAAGAATTCTAATATGGTGGATCGATGTATCGAGATATGGAAGTTCGAAGAGGAGAAAGATTGTAACTATAATCATTTATGGGATTTGTGGTTTGGTTCGTGACTAGCAACAATGGGACTTAGACTTGATTTTATTTTTCTTTTAAATCCAATTTCATAAAAATTCCCATGCCTTATCCTTACCTTTTAACTTAGTGTAATTATTAAGTGTATTGAAATGTAGTGACCATCCGAGTTCATGAGGATCTAGAAAACGTGCTAGCGAACTAAGGTTATCCTTAGTGACCATCTGTTCTTTGGTGATACGAGAATTCGTGGCGCGATCTACTAGGATTTACACAAGATATTTGCATGAAGGTTTTATTAACCCTTAGCCTAAACGTTACAACCCAAATAAAAGACCTCTTTGATGAATTATTTCATTGTTTTGATACTTGTACAAGCTTATGGTAAGAAACATTAATCATGACTGAGCAATGAGTGATCTATTAATCATACCACATATTGAGTGATGAGTGAATTTCAAATATCTTCGTAAGGTGCTTAGAATTGTTGTCGCGTTCTTTAACTTGTTTAAAGTTCAAATAAGATGTTTGCATTATTGCCATTAAAATCAATTTTCTTTTGATTATGATTTGCTCGAGGGCGAGCAAAGCTCAAGTGTGGGGGATTTGATAACGCTCAAAGTTAACATGTTTTTAGAAGCGTTATTGTTGGTTTTTCATATGGAAATTGGTCATATTTGTATATATTTGTTACTTAATCGTGGAAAAGTGTTTACACATGCAAATATAGCCAAAAGCAGGAAAAAGTGATCGAAAATGAAGAAATGAAGTGATCATGCACATTTGGAGAGTTTCGAGAGAAAAGAGAAGGAAGGATTCGACGCATGGACAAAAGGATTTGATAATACTATACATATTTATCAAGGAAATATCAAGTTCTAATGAACGAAGTCGTGCCACGAAGGGAAAACACATGCGACGAGAATCAACAAAGAAAAGTCAAAGAAACCATTTCAGAAGGCATCCAGCCGATCGGATGCAACCCGCATCCGATTCGGCTGGATCTGACCATAATACCACCATCCGATCGGATGGACCTTAAACCGATCGGATGGTTGGTAACTGCTGTTAAAAAATTGCAGTTATGGGTGTATTTACTCCCCATAATCATGTGTGGCTGATCATTTCTGATTATTAACTTAGGAGGAACGTTTTACTTGAAGGAGAAGAGTTATGAGGCTATATAAAGAGTACTTAGGCTCTAGATTACATGTACCACCCATTATCTATCAAATTGTTACACCAAATAGTTACTAGTTCATTTTATAAGTTACTAAGTGTTGAAAAACGTCCAGAAAGAGTTGAGTTCAAGTCTCAATCTTTGGTTCGAGTTGGGAATTGTTCACTTGTATTGGTGAATAGTTTATCTAGAGTGTGGTTGCTATAGTTCCACGAGTGTCTTATCATTGTAATTCTCAAGCTAGGTACACCTTGATTCTTATAATGAACAATTGTTACTTTATGTTTAATGAAAGTTTTCTTATATACTTGTGTTTTAATATGATTGCTATGGAGTAATTTGTGATATACTTGTGTGTATGATGTGATTGGTTATGGAGTATTCTTTTACTAAAAAGGTGATGCATGAAAACATAACTATTTTATGAGTTTGTTGAAGTAATATCTAATCTTGCTTAATTTGTTGGTAAAAACAATCTTTGGGAAAATAGGTCCGAAAGGATTTTCAACTTGTTTTTATTCCAAAACATTAGTGCACGAATTAGTATGGAATATGATGCTTGACACCCATCTTATTTACTTATTAAAATGGATTTTGAGAAGATTTCATCACGAAAAAGGACCGAAAGGATTCGTAGGAATTCATAAGAAAAGAATTGATTTTCTAAACAACCTTGTGATTATAGAATTGTCATACTAACTTGATATGTCCGAAAGGAGTCATTTAGGTGATAGAATTCTTAGTAGTAGTTAAGACATGACATACATCATAGATTGTATAACTACTCATTTTTAGTTGCGCATCATAACAAGTTTTACACCAAACTTTATATTCAAAAATTGCCACAATACTCCTAATGACCAATCAAGGAATTATACACAAGTATATGTTTAGTTCTTATTTAATTTCTCTTTAAATTAATATTCACATAAATTAGGATTAACAACCCTTGTTTTACAAACAATTTTTACTACAAAAACAACAAATCTCTTGGGACGATCTCGACTTACCCACCTTTACTACATCGGACGAGTATACTTGCTAGTATGTGCTAAATTACTAATCGGATAATTCGTGTTTATAAATTTTAAAACTTGCACTAATAAAAAAGCGCATCAACTAGGTGCAATGACAAGGTTGAGCTCCTCATTTGGGGCTCACTGGTGCCACATCACTTTACATCCTCTTCACAACTAACCTTTTTTCACTAACAACTAACCTGAACTTACTCATTTGGGGCCCACCACTTACAACTTTATTTTTTTTATCCATTTCATTAAATAAAGACAAAAATACATCGTTGGTCCCTGAACTTTCCCAAAAACATCGCCTAGGACCCTAAGTTTCAAAAAACGTCGCCATGCGTCCAACCTTTCTGATTTTGAGGCCGATTGCGTCCCTTGACCAGTTTGGTCTCAGTCAACGCTCATTTTTGCTATATTCCCAAGGGTATAATAGGCAAAACACATTTATATCACCACACTTTAGTTAATCAACCAAGAGTGACAAGTTTAGGGACCAACTAAGAACTTTGCTTCGCAACTTGAGCCTATCTTCTCTAATACGCTAGTTATTATTCGCGCGAATACCAATTAAGACACAAATCAAACCCATTTACACACCATAATTACATAAACCTTTATCCATACCATCAATGGTAAATCAAAAACCAAAACCATACACCCATTTCCAGAACTCAAATACCCAACTAAAATTCCAATATTACAATGTCTTTTGGAGATAATATGATCACTGATATGGTAGATTATATCAGCAACATGCCAGATAACGTGACGACTAAAATTATGAATCGCTTGCCTCTAAAAGAGGCAGTGAGAACCTCTTCTTTATCGACAAGCTGGAGGTTTAAGTGGACTTTGCTGACCGATGTCATAATTGATGAGGATTTGTTTTATTATTTAACAAATAACTTTGATGGGAGGCATATTACTAGTCTTTTACTTCAGCTTAATGGTCCAATAAGAAGGTTTGTGTTCTCCGTAGAGCCAAGATCGCTATTTGGACAAGACGACTTGAATTATGAATACATTCATGAGTGGCTTTTGTTTTTGGCTCGGGTAGGAGTTGAGGAGGTCACAATTTGAAACTGGTATGGTGATCCAGTTACGTAGCCAACCCAACTTTACAATCGTTAGGAGTTGAAATTTCTCGAACTTCATTGTTGCACTTTTCCCACTATGACAAGTTTTAGGGGTTTTCCAAAGCTACTCAGCTTAGAATTGTGTAATGTCAATTTTCATAGTGGTACAGTTTGGGACTTAGTTGCTGGTTTTCCCTTGCTTGAGTCTCTAAAAATGGATCGTTGTACTACAAATGAGATGAGACTATGGGATATTGCAATTCTTAGCAATTTGAAGAAGTTACATTTGTCATTTGGTATTTGGAACCATCCCATGACAATTTCAACTTCCAATATCTTTGAGTTGGCAACTGTTCCTAAACTTAAGACCCTTACCATGGATTTTCAAGACTGCAAGGTAAGACCTATTTCAATTTTTCACTTCAACTTATAGAATGTTAAAGTAATTTATACCATTGATGCAATGTTAGCTTTGAAACTAAAGAAAATTCGACCTTTTCTAGTTGTTGGAAGAAGGTACCTCATGGATGAATGTCTGTGTCGCTTTCTATCCCTCAAGTCTCTTGAGCTAAAGGGGGTCGATTTTGGGAATAATGCAATGGTTTCATTGATCATTAAAATGATTCGTGGGTCTCCAAATATGCAAAGGCTAGAAACTAGGGTAAGTGAATGCATATGTATGAAAGACATCATATTAAATTCCAATGGTTGTGCATATCAATAGTCTCTCATTTTGCAGGCCTTACACACGCTTAGTTTTGTACCTTTGGAGATTGAGTCATTTGATGTAACCAGCAACACAATGAACCCGGGAAAGCTTCAAAGTGTGGTGTTTCGCTCTTTCCCTAGAACAGAGAATGAAATAACCATAATAAAGTTCATACTTGCATGTTCCCCCTTACTTGAGAAAATTTATATCCATGACGGCAATTTGAGTGCTTATGAGAATGAAAACATGAAAATGAACTGGGACTTGGCATGGAGGCTGTTGAGACTCCATCGTGCTTCCCCCATTGCCGGGATAGAAATCTTTAACTACTTTTGTATAAATTATGTATGGGTTGAATACCCTAAGACAACTAATTTTGTATAAATTATGTTGCTATTTACTTCTTGGTGTGAATATGTTCGTGCTGCGAATGTTTACTTGACATTCTGCATATGTGTCGCCAAATAGTGGTAAATGAGAGTATTCCGTGCATCCAAAAATGGCTTCCTTTGACACATGCATTTGCAATTTTGATTTTATAAAGTCAAACTTGCAAAATGGTAAAGGTTATTTACCATTTGCATTTTGACTAACTATAGTCAAAATTGCCAATCCATTACTAAAATTCCAATTTAGATTGTGCAATTTTGATGCGCGTGATGTGTCGTTGCGGTTTAGCAGTGTTAATGCCTATTCAAGTTTTACATTTATATTTAGCCGACTTATCAATAACATACATATTTAACGAGCAGTGTACCCGGTCAGTTTGTATATAATGGTAAGCAGAGTGTCGATCACTAAGAGTGGAACGTATTATCTAGTTATCCTAATCAGTATTTTAATATCTAAGTTAGTTTTACAGTCTAATCTAACGAAAGGGGTTTCAGCCTGAGAGACTGGCACAGTTTGGTTATTAATTAAACAGTAAATACTAATGAGAACGAATCATTGAATAGCCCACACGTACACAGATAGATAATAGAGACAATAAGAAGACCTGTCCTGATAATTAAGCAGCTTGTCACTTGTTTTATTGCTAGTTTTATATGAAGTGTATATAGTTAAACCATACTCGTTGGATTCATTATATCGGCGAGTAAACCCTTAATAATTACTTATGAATATCCTACTTATCCAAAGACATCGGAGTAAATAGGCGAGGAAGGGGTATGGCAGCCCAAGCAGTGCTCAGCTAGAAACAGAGGTAATCAATGCACTAATATAAATTCACCAAAGATATCAAACATATAAACTTCAATTGATGGGAAAGCAATTTTAAGGCGGGCATTTGATTTTGCGTACTCACAAACTACCGGCCATCTATCCTGATGAATTAAAGCTTACTATTACAATAAAACAAAACTAATTAATGAATTGAATACATGCAGGACCTTCTTACAGCTCTAAGATCTTCGTTTGGGGTGTATCTTGTGTTGCTTGTTCGTCTGAATTCGCCTCCTTAGGGTTATGGTGCACACAAAATTCGTCTAGGTCTTGGGGTATTTATAGTTTCTGTCTGAGGGTTCGATGCGGCGCGTGTAATGATGAGATGCGGCGCATTGACTTAACTTCGCGTGCGGTCCAAGCTTATTATATTCTGGAATATTCGTACACCGCCTTTAGATGCGGGGTAACTTCAATCTTTATGCGGCGCATGTCCTTCAGTTGTCTTGGATTGTTTCTGGTGAAGTCTTGATGGTGATACGCCGTATGTAAATTGTGTAATGCGGCGTATCTGGAGTAGAACGAGCTTGATCTTCTTCTTTGACCAAAGTTTCATATGCGGGGCATGGTAGAATTCCATGCGGCGCATTCTTCAAAGTCAGGCAATGGTCTTCGAATTCATCTAAGTATGATATTGCGGCGTATCTGTTGAGTGAGATACGGCGCATCTTCTGGGTTTCAGTAGACTTTTGACATCTTACTCAGTTCGCTCCATAATTAGTCCAAAATCGCCAAGTTTCACCTTTTACCTGAGAATCAATAAAGTAAACATTAAAGCACCGATTCTCATACATAATAAAGTAAAACAAGTTAAATAAATAGGATAAATGATGATAATAAAATGTACTTAGTTGAGTTCATCAAAATTTAAGTTTGTAATGTCAATCTTGCAAAAACATTAGTCAAAAACTCCCATTTTACCATTGTCAAGTCTGACTTTATAAAGTCAAACTTGCAAATGGTTAGTGAACTTTACTATTTCCAGTTTAAGTTTCTTTTGACTAGTGTTTGGATATGATTTTTACGAAATAAATAATACTTTTGTTATTTGGCTACATTTTGGTTGTGTGTGTGTGTTTGGCAGTGTATTAAGATGTAATTAATATATGTCTTAGATTTCCAACGGGGTGGGTAAGGATTTAATGGGGGTGCGATTACTTTTACACAAATTACAGCATTGGTCCCTAAACTTGTCAAGTCAATGTAAAAACTAGTGAACACGTCACTTAATATTGGGCGGTAAGTTTAACTCTGGCAACGACAATGTAGACAACTTTAGGGACCAAGTCTGAAATTAAAATCCTTATTAAACCCCTTGACCGTCTCTTCCTTGAGACGGTATTTACTTTTTACGCATAAACCAATAAACCCAACCACATCCTTTTCCACACACATTTCCCGATGGCAGAAGATTTCCCAATGTTGAACGAACTCATGGAAGTGGCCGATTCACCACGATTACATGATCGTATGAGCCTCTGGTTTGGTCAAGAGGCTGTTGAAGCAGGGTTTTTTAAAAACCTTATTCGTGCCGCTATTGATCATCTCCAGAGGATGATACCAAAGCGAAGGGAGCTGATTCAGGAGAATGAAGCTTTGGGACCGCGTGGTGTGGCGCTTGACTGTTTGGAGGCGTTAAGGAAACCCAGGCCATTGAAATCGACCTACTTGCACGTTTGATCAAGATGTATGGTGAAGTTGATAAGGGCATTTGCATGCAGGAAGGTTTTGTTCAGAAAATGGATGAAAATAATTAGTTAAATGGGGTCTTTTGGGTAGGCAAATAGGGTCTCTTGTGTTATTGTTTTTAAGGTTGTTCTTGACTTATTGTAGGCTACTTGCCACTATTATGAATATATTACTCAAAGTATTTAATCTTCTTGTGTGGTCCTATTTTGTCTACTGTTGTTAGCACCAAAACAAACACCCCTTTATAACAGGTAACCCAAAGACATCCCTATTAGGAGTGTAATCGAGCCGAGACAACTCGTGAGCAACTCGAGATTGACACGAAAAATATTCGACTCGACTCGATTTTAAACGAGTCGAGCTCGAGCTCGAGCTACTCGTGTAAGATGTCGAGTCAAGTTCAAGTTTTAAGTTAATCGGCTCGTAAAGCTCACGAGCCGTAACGAGCTTTTTTAAAATTACATATATACCCTTTATTTAAAAATATATTACTTTTAATTATCCTCATATAACGAGAAAAGGTAAAAAAACCCTATCCACTTTTACACCTAACCATACATGTTGGTGCCGTCATTTTTTTTTCATCTTCCACAATTTGACCACAAAGTCACAAACCTCTAAATCCACCAATCAAAGCTTCTTAGTTCATTATCCCAGGTAACTATTGTTCTTATTTTACTTCATATAATACAAATGTATGTTACCCATGGTCCTATTCTGGTTTGCTTCTTTTGTTTTGTTTGAAGAAAACTTGAGTTACGGTCTTCACTTGTAAGTTTAAAATTTTTACAGCCTAACTAGATGTAAATGTCAGTTTTTATCACAAATTTAATCTAGTTTGTGACGCAAAAGAACATGATTTTACGACGTTACAAACAAAAATTAAAAAATAATCTGACATGTTTTTTTTTTTTGCTAAAAGTCAATTAGATAAAGCCATCTTGATCGAAGAAGCCTTAAACCTTATTCAAAACATTAATTTTTTTTTCACAATGAAATATTAGTTGCAGCCACTAGAATTGGTAATCTGTACAGTGCCTTGCAAATGCAAACGAAAAGGAGCGACACCCCAGAGGGCTGAGGTTAAAAGGGTTTCATAGTTCTTGTTTTACTTCATATAAGTTCTTATATACTATTTCTGTTGGTTTAACATATGAAATGTCATATACACATTTCTTGATATATTTTTTCGTTTACTATTGAGCTTGTACGCTATGGTTGCATATTTATGTTTTTACAATTTGTACAAAGTTGTGAAATTTCTGAGAAAGAGTTATTTGGACCAAACTTTTAAGCAAGTTGGTGTTTTATAATTATATTTTCATAATCTATAAAAAAAAGTTTCGATTATTGCAAGCTATATGTTTTCTTATGCAATAAAAGACTATGAGATTAAGTTAACTGGACTATAGTTTGCTGAGAAAGTTGGTTTTTTCTAGTATAATTGAATCCCTATAATGATTATATGGACCAAGACGATGATTTGTTTTGTTGATATCTATCTTGCGGTCTTGTTGTGAGATTTTCGTTGTAGCACTTGTATTTGTGTCTATTATGAATGAAGTATTTGTTCCCAGATTTTTTTCTTATCTTCATATGCATACACATGTGACAATAAGTTGTATACATGTTCTTATCTGCAAATTGAATTAGTTATACATTTCTATGGGTTTTTGTAGTAATATACTAATATTACATGTTTTCTTTTTTATTAGATATGGAATCATCTCCAAATGACGGGTCATCATCTCAAGGTTTGGGGCAAAATGGTTCTACTAGTCAATTCGTCGCAGCAGGAACGTCAAAAGACAACCCGAGTGTAGAAGATAATGAAATAAATCACACAACTAATAATAGCGAAAATTTGGAAGAGGGGCAGGAGGAGGAAAGTTCTCAAGGTTTCAAGGGAGAAAATCTTTCTAGTAATATTTGTGCAAGTCTGATGTAGTATGTTTGGTTTTAGTGATTTGTTTTTGGTATCATGTCTGATGTAGTATATTTATATAGTCTAGTTAGTTTGCTATTTTTGTGTTTTGATAGTGACTTTTTCATAAACTTGATTTTATTTAATATATACGAGCCAAGCCGAGTCGAGTTTCGAGCTTGAGTTTTAGTGATCGAGCCGAGCTCGAGCTTGAATTTTGAGGCTCGATTTCGAGCTCGAGTATTATATGTCGACCCGAGCTCGAGCTTGTCAATACTCGACTCAACTCGGCTCGTTTACACCCCTATTTTGGACGCATGGCGAATAAAATCAAAACTAAATTCATTTCATTAAACATAAAAATACAATACATCACAATAAACAAACATACAAAATATAAAATAACTATACGGTAAAAAAAAACTATACAAAATATACAGTTTATTAAACTTGATATATCATTTCATTTCAACCCTAAACACAAACACATAAACACATAAAAGTGTTCGCCGCCACCTTCACCTTCACCACCTCTTCTCCCTTTTCCAGTTTCATAAACCTCCAGGGAAACAGAGTCATCAATGGAAAATATATATTAAACATTACAAATCTAGAAAAGAAGAGGAAAAAAAAGCACTGACAAAAAGGACGGTTCCAAGGCTCGTCGTACAGACGAGTAGAAGGGAAACGACGAACTGTGGCGAAGGGGTCCGGTGCAAAAACGAGCTCGGCGAGCTGCCAATGTGGAACGGCGAGGGAGAACGACGAGTTGCACTTTGTGCTCTAATAAGAAAAATTGGGTCATTCAGTAGGCCTCACTGATGCGTGGGTTTTGCAACCTTTGCACTTAGGTTTTACCTCTCAAGAGATCTTGAGAAGCTTACAACCCCCACCAGGCAGTGTACCTGACCGATGTAGTATAGTGTAGTGGCAAGTACCGGGGGATTGATTGTTCTCTCGGGGAATAGTGTCGTTAGGCTTGAAAAGCTACTCTAATTAGGTCTAAGGGTTGAGGGATGATTCTTTTTGCATTTTTATATTTAATGAAAGCAAGTAAAAATCTCGGTTTTTGGAAGAGTGGGCGGAGTTAGTTGCTAGTCAACTAACCCAAATAACAACTTTTGCAAATAAATTAAAATAACTAGAAAATTAAATTGGTTGTGAAACTTATATGAGAGAAATATGTGTTTACTTAGATTTCCTTACTCCCTAGCTATCTTTTATATGTTAATTGGTTTGTTGTAATTGTGTGGATGACGGGTTGTATTCCTTTAAACCATTCGTAGGGCCGTGTACGATCTTCCCTAACTCTATAAGCTCCTACTTCACTCCTATGTCGAGCCGACTAAAAGCTCCTAACATAGGATCATTATAATTCGCTCATGCATTAAATACAACCAAATAATCATAGTACACATCCGATTCATGTTTCTTAAGACGTTCAAGCAAGTTACCGTATAGGAGGTTAGCCAGTTTTCTTAAGCCTACCATCGACTTCACCCACCCACAATAATCACACGCAAACCAACAACATATAGTCAATAGCTAGGTTTCATTAGATCTAAGCAAACACAATAAAGACCTAGCCTAGCATGTTAATTGAAAGACAAGCATAAGATATAATCACACAATACATAGACATATGAATGATTTGGAAGAGACTTATCTTCAATTAAGCATCCAAGTTTCAAGGGTGAAAAACCCTCAAAATTACAGTAGAAAAACGAGCTAGGGTTTTGTTCCCAAAGTTACACACTAATGAATGAAAATTAGAAAACTATATATAGATTCTACATAATTACACTCTTGAGATAACACTGTCACCAAACACATAGTCTCCATAACCCATGATAGCCCCAAAATGGTCATTCCCGAATCTAACTGTCTCGATAAACTTATTCACGAAATTTTTGAGCCGCGAGCGATCCCCGGTCATATGTTTTGAGCAGCCTGAGTCCAAATACCAAAGGACGATTTGTACGACCTGCATTTGAAACCAGACCAGAATGGATAACTGAAAAACGTGGATCCTCAAATACTATTGGGTTCCGTTGGGTTAGCACGCATATGATCAGAACAATCAGAATTCACTTCAGACATGGTGGATGTAGTGGAGACTACACTCTTAGATTCAGTAGCCCTAGTATCATGACAATTAGTTTCTATGGGAAAAGTTCTACCAGTCAGTTTCCATTCCCTTACGAACTTATGTCTAGGTAGAATCATTTTAGTTACAGGGCACTTACTACCTAAAGTGAATTTTCTTCTTGTGGGTCTCCATTGGTATCCTACATTGGTGAAGGTCCTTCCAGTTTCTTTCCAAACACAATTTTTCATGTTAGCTCTCCTAATTCTCTTAGAACGTGCCCGATTAATAGACCTCACATAAGATAAAAACACAAATATCATGATTACTAGAAATTAAGCAGTTATCTTATGTCTTACACGTTGCAACAGAATTCAAATTAATTACTGCACGCTTAATGCTAATACTAGAATCAACACGATTCGTTTTACACACGCATGTGTTATTTTTCCTAGGGTGGTCTTCTACTTTCATTCCATGAGCACTCTTAGCTGGCGAAGTCCTATTGTTCCTTGTATTGCAACTAGGCTTTGACCCGCTAGCATTAGAGTCACTGTTTACTCCTGTAGAAGCAATGATGTCACAACTCACAATTTCAGGTCATTTTTCCAAACCTCGACAACTTACTATTCACAAGTTACTATTCATCATTTACTATTCACCGATCACAATTCATCATTTCACAAATCATTATTTCACGTAAACTAGGTTTAAGGGTATTCATTTCGCGAAACCGGAAAGGTTAAGTCGCGTGATCATAAGACATCATTCAAAAATACATTTCATAGACTAGAGTTAGTCTACATTTCATCACTACATCATTTGCATACTATCCCACTCGTAGGATTTATCCAATTTACATATATTTATTTTTATTAAATAAATGATAACGCACGATCAATAATTATGAACAATATACCCGACACTCCCAACAATGATCCTAATATATTTTCACACTCATTATAATGTTACAAAAATTATATTATTAGTTTACCTGGTGTTTTGAATTTATTTAGTATATATATTGTTAAATATATATATTTACGACGACTCACGCAATTTCGATGCGATAATTATTTAAACACCCGATACTTATGGGAAACACATTTTTATAAGTTTTATATTTGTATGTTACCCGCTTTTAAATTTCATGACCTAAGGGCTTAACGTTAGTAATTACCGAGATCAAACTATACCCAATAATCACTAACTATTAATAAAACATATGGTAAGTATAAAAATCTTACACCTCATCTCCATAAGCCACGTCTACTAGCACAACATCACTTAGGACAGGTGCCATCTTCTAATGCAATTTACACATAGCTATCTTTACACTTATTTTACACGCGTTTGAAAAATCAATATTTTCCATATCTCTTTGTTTTTCTCCTATCCTTGCCGTACAAAATATCAACCAAAAATATAATTTCATTTCTCTCTTGTCTCCCATGGAGGTTCGGCCATAACAAAGAAGGAGAAGATCCATCATTTTTTAAGAACCAAGTGTTTATCAAGCCTTAGTATTGATCTAGTTTGGGTTTGGAAATAAAAACCACAAGATCAATTAGGTTTCATCACCATCTTTTAATAATCATCACAAGTGAGTTTACCAAATTCTTTTTCATAATTTTATTAAATTCTTGCAAAGTTCAAGTTATTTTATTACTAGAATTACATGCATGTGCAAATTATACCACTCCATATACACTTTTATATCATTTTTAGCCTTAAAAATATGAAATATGTAAACCCTTGGTAGATTGACTTGGTTGGTGATGTTTAGGAACCCATGACACCCTAAGAAGGTGTATGGTAGATTAAGTGATGTTCTGTTGTTGTTGGTGATGGATTTGGACAAGTTACAAACTAGGAAAAACCATTTTTAACACTATATATATATGCTACTGTCCCTATTATCAAAACGTGGTAAACTCAGTAAGTATTGACTAATTTTGGACCAAAAAATTAGAAAATACATTCAAAAACGAAACCATGGCCGCTTGAACGGATAAAAACGGACTTACGACGAAAAAGATATGATAAAAACAAGATTATACTTCTATTAGACATTTTTTGAAAATAGTGTGCTGATGCACGAGTTTTATTGACCAAAACAGGACATTAATCATTAATAAAATGCACAGACTTGTTAAAAATTCACTAGTTCACTATAATACGAAACCATGGATATAAAGAACGTAGAAAATTAGCCTATAGCGACCAAGATATTCGCGTTTATAACCTTATAACTCTAATATATTTTGACAGCCACTATTAGAAATATATTTTACATACTAAAAACCATACTTTTCAAGTAACAACAATGGAGAGCCGTATTTCTTACCCATCGAAGCATGTACGATCAAAGGTTTATTAATACTATTATTAGATATTATTTCCATGTTTTTAAAATGCCGAATTCTAACACCAACATTTTTATGGAAAATATTGAATTTCAACAATAATTATCATTTTCAAAATTACGAGTGGTATAGATAGCATATGTATGTACATTCGCTACATCAATTCATAATCTAAAGTAGATCATATTCATTTATATTAGGTTGCGGCTAGTGTTCGCGCCTTGTTGCCCTGTCTATTACATATTCATTGTTCCATCACTACAGGTGAGTCATAGCACCCCTCTTTTACCGTTTTCTAAATGTTTTAGGGGAGATACATGCTCAATTACATGTTTTCAACTTTATGCCTCGTTTTACATTTAAACTCACTGTTCGTTTTACAATCAAACACCATGCTTGTTTTACTTGTAATGTGACTTATCTTTTAAACATTATTAATTGTTTATCTGACCTCATTGTCAGCATTGTTTATCTGACCTCATTGTTAGCATTGTTTATCTGACCTCATTGTCAGCATTGTTTATATAATCTCATTGTTAGAAATTGTTTATATAGCGGTATTGCTACACTTGCATTTGAATCTTGGTACAAGTATTACTTTCATTTGCATAAACCAAATCATATTTGGCAGTGGGTTGTAAACATACAGGTTGCAAGTCTTGTATAGCCGGGACTTGGAACTGGGTGGATTTACAATGCCTTTGCTGGGAACATTTCAGTCAAAAGCTTTACATGCATTCTTTTTCACTAAACTCTATGAACTCACCAACCTCGTGTTGACGCTTTAGCATGTATTTTCAGGTATTAAGCAATGGCACGCTACTGGAGGTTTGGGCAGGGCATGGCATGGTCATAGAAGACTCTGATGTTCATTTGGGGACCGTTTTAAACTATATTTTTAAGGGCCTAATTCCGCACTAATTTTAACAATGTAATTCAACACTTTTATTAATCGATTTTATTCTAAATGATTGAAGATGAAAACCTTTCTTTGCACTTGTGTTGTGGTACCAATTGAGTTGCACCCCAACGACATGTAAGCTTCCGCTGGACCCGAATTTGGGGGTGTGACAAATGACGGGAACATTAGTTTGTTTAACTGCTATATGTCTATTTGTAGATGATGTGCTAGGTTCAAACGTTTTCAATGGCACATTAAAGGTAACATGCTTGTTCCTACTTGGCAGTGGGGGTGCAATGGGCCTATTGTGCTTGTTTTCTTCCATAGGACACGTTCCAATAGCATATTCTAGAAGTTCCTGAGATCTTTTAGTGAGAAAGCAAGAATCTAGAATGACATAATCCTGTGATTTCACTGTCCTACCCTCTTCTACTATTTCGCGAAGTAAGTCTAGAGTATCCTTAAGATATAGCAGATACGCATAGTGAGCACACTTGTTATTCCTAATGGGAAGAGAGATATTGATAGCCTCAACATCATATTTATGAGCAGTAGAAAGTTTTGAAACATTCATTACATCAGTGGTGACTGACATTTTTCCTTTCACCTTCGTCTTTAGGTTCTCAATTTCATTTAGCAAAGAGTCTATTTTACCATTGCTTTTCTCACGTGTTACTTTGATTGAGTCGTATAACTCTTTGTAACGCATTTTGGTATTGGAATTTTCAGCTCTGTACCACTCTATATCACAAAGTAGTTTATTAATGGTGTCTTGATGTTGAAGATTCTGAGATTCTACCGACGAAGGTTTATTGGTGTCAGTTACCACATGTTTTGATGACTTCAATTGGGCAATTTGGGTCCTGAGTTTCTGAATCGTGTTAGTGTGAGCTTGAATCTTTTCATCACGTTTGGCTAATTCAAAACGTGTATCAAATTCAGGAGCATCCAAAGATGTCTTGTTTTTTGAGTTGTTAAATCGCTCTTCTAGATTTTGATACTTTAATTGCAAGTTAAGATTATCAACTTCTAGTTTTGACAAATACCTGACCATGTTATCATGGTCACCGTTTTGAATTTTTTTCACGCAATTTAACATTCTCCCCTCGAGCTCAACCACACGATTCTGAAAGACATTCAAGGCAATGGACATTTCATGAAATTGGCGCACAGATAAAGTAGATTCAGTAGCAGTATAAAATACATCCTGTGCAACACAACTGGCAATCAAATTCTCATTCATGTTACGAATATTTTTTCTCTCAATTTCACTATGTTTAAGATCTAACGCCAGTTGTTTTCCCTCCTTTTCCATACATTTAAACACATCTTTCATATCAGCTACTTCTTTGTTTAAGGTTTCCTTAAGACCCTCGAAATGTTCTTTTACAAGCTTAAAAAATGGCATGACTTCAGTTTGATAGCATCGTTTAGTTTGTTCAAACCCCCGTTCCCCTTTCGTAATACCCGTTGGTGTAATTCTCTTTTTACATGTTTTTATCAAAATCATTGAATAATTGACCAAGCACATAAAGAGCAATTAAAGTATTATTTTGCATAGGAAGAGTGAATGGAAAAAGATGCATGGGTGTGTTACTAGGATATATTGTTGGATCAGCAATCCTAAACATGGTACGGGTGTTTCCCACAATCCTTTCGGCTTGCATTTTTTCCAGATCATGGTTCCGGAACACATGCTCTGGAGCTATTCTCTTTTGAGGGACAAAGATTGCAATTCTGTTATCTTCAGAGTAATCATACTTGTACAGAATCTTATTTCTAATGCACATGGGATCCTTTAATTTTTTTGCCAACTTAAGTCTAGTTTCCTCTTCAATTTCATTTGACTCATCAAACGATGTCACATCAGGGGGCATGACCAGGCTCAAACAAAACACACGTATCATATAGTGCAGGTTGGGCATTCTTAACATTCCTAAGGAAATTAGATTTGGGCTTGTCTACATCCTTATCACTATGTTCATCACATAATGTCTTATGACTGTGGATCATCTGAGCAGTTTGAATGGTTTACCCTTGCGTGTCCAACTTATTCTCAAGTTTGTTCTTTAACGTTTTAAGTTTGGAAAAATCATCTAAGAGCTTAGATTCATTATCTTGGAACTCACTTTTCAAAACTTTTACACTTTCTTGGATTTCATGTTTTTGTTTAACCAATTGATCCAGTTGTTTTTTCAGTGATTCCAATTCCGTTTTTAATGTTTCTTCCTTATTATTACGTTCAGATATAAGTACATGCAATTGCAGATCCATTTTCTGCTTGCGATAAGTTAATTCAAATTTATCACGATGCTCATAAATGGCAACCTGATCGTTAAGCATATTAATTCTAGACACTAATATATCATTAGGGACATGCTCTAAGGGCTCATATATTTCGCAGTCATTAGCAATACCGAGAGATGCACTACTTGATACAACCGACGACCCCTTGTTACTCACATATTGTTCATATGGAATTATATTATTATTCCCCATATCAACAGTAGTAGTAGCAACGGTGTTAGGTGGTTGTACTTCATGGTGTACCTCTTGATCATCGCACATATATGTTTGTGAGGTGTTGCGGGTACCTCAGAGATGATGGGTGCAGTAGAGGAGCTGGATGGTTGTCCTGATGATGCTGCAATAGACAAATTTGCCATGAAGATAGTTTGTGTAGTAGGCTCATCATCAACATCTGAGTCGAAAGCATCACAATTATCGGCTTGGAAGATGTTGGGGTCATTAAGGGCCAAGTCTTGCACGGGCTGATTATCAACATCATCATCAAATGTGTTTCCATCATTTCCAGCAAGGAACAGTAACTCCTCTTCATCCAAAGCCGCTCCATTCTCTTAAGCTTGCATCAACTACATTTTGTCCCTGAAGTACTCGGAGTTTTGGGGACGCTTTGGTTGATTGCAATTCCTAGAAATGTGTCCCAGTCCCCCACAGTTATAGCATTTAGGTTGCCTAGCCTGCCCTTGAAGTGCATTTCCAACTCTGTTTTGCACNAGCTTGCATCAACTACATTTTGTCCCTGAAGTACTCGGAGTTTTGGGGACGCTTTGGTTGATTGCAATTCCTAGAAATGTGTCCCAGTCCCCCACAGTTATAGCATTTAGGTTGCCTAGCCTGCCCTTGAAGTGCATTTCCAACTCTGTTTTGCACATTCCCACGAATACCATTCCTTTGATTCAGATTCTGTCTTCCTTGAACATTTTGCACCACAACTCTCCCATCTTCCACAATGGCTTGATTACGTGGGTTAGAGGAGGTTCAGAGTTGATTGTTGGTTTGGGGAAGTGTTGCTCTGAATTGCTGTGCAAGTAAGGATACCTGGTTTGTGAGCTTATCAATCATTAGATCGGTGTGAGAATATCCTGATTCCTGATGGGAGTTTACAGCAGATGGTGTGATCCCGGATGATTGCCCAAGTGATGTCAAAGGTGTTGGTGAAGTAGGGTTGTAAAGAACTTGATCATTGGAGGGTTGATGATGAATTTGAGCACCTGAAACGAAAGCAAGTTGTATATTAGCATCACTAGGGTTAGGTGTTGGATTGAGCTTTTCCCTCATCATACGGTCATAGTTAGCATGTTTCTCATGTTGTTGGAGATATGTATAAAGTTGTTCATGGTTGGTATCTCTCAGTCCTTTGTTGAGCTTCATAGCTGTCACAAACCTATCCCATTCTGGTGCCATGTTGTTCACGAACTTGGAGTTCAGCTGAATGTTGGGCATTGTCATCTTGATGATTCTCATGTCATTCACAAGCTTGTGAAACCTGACATAGTAGTGAGTGATGCTTTCTCCAGGATTCTGCTTGAAATGTTCAAACTCATCATATAATTGGGATTCCCGATCTTCTTTGGTTAATTCAGAACCAGCCAGAAGAATTTTGAAATTGTCCCATACTGCTTTGGCTTTAGTGTTGAAGTTGATGAGCTTGTACACGTCTTTAGGAAGTCCTTGAATAATGATGTTTGAAGCCCTAATGTCAGCATCATAACGCTTCTTCTCCTCTTCAGTAAGATCATCATAGGTTCGATCTTTAGGATTTCCAAGGAATGCAGGTTGATTGTTTGTAGCAGCGATGGTGTCTCTAATCGTGCCCAACTGAAATGGTCCTTCATCAATTGATTTGAGTATGTTGACACCATTATCCTTTCCCAAGCAATAGAGACGAATTCTTTGAGCCCATGATTCATAATCCGTCCTATCCAGCATAGGAGGTCGGGTATCGGACCTGGCAACTTGAATATCATCAGAAGCAGTCGCCATGATAGGATCTTAAACTTGATTATACAACTCTTGTGAATTAAACCGAGAAATTAGTTCTTTCCCGGGATTTTACTAAAGTCCACAAAAGAAACCACAAAACTGAAAGTAAACGCTGGATGTAAACACTGGAGGTAAACGCTATTCTGAGCTAAACGCTAGAGAGAACAAGTCGCTGGCTGCAAGTAAACGCTATCTGGAACAAATCTCTAAGGAGAGCTAAACGCTGAGCTGAGCAAAACGCCAAACTGAGTTAAACGCTGAGCAGGGCTAAATGTTAGACTGAAGTAAACGCTGGTAATAGGTAAACGCTGGGTAGAGGTAAACGCTGAAGCCACTAAACGCTGAAACCACTAAACGCTAAACCCACTAAACGCCAGAGAGTACAAAACGCTGACACAAGATGCCAAACCAGTCGCTATCTAGCGTTTTGTCCTGATGTCCAAATATAGAAAATTCTACTAAACGCTACAACCAAAACGCTGAGGAACAGAACTAAATGCTACCAAGAATAAGAAGCAGTGGAGGTAAATGCTACCAAGAAACATCACCCAAATCACTTCAAAAACCCAACCAACGAATGATTTAGCCAAACCAACTAAAGAACTAGGTAAAACAAACACCACTAAACAAGAAAGTACATCCATAACACATCCAATATCACTAACAAGATCAAACTAAGAGGTAGAATAAGAGAACTTTTTCTAACTAACTAAAACACTAAAAAACTCCACCAAATCCGACTAAGCTAGGCCCTAGGGTGAAACCTTGGCTCTTGATACCAATTGTAGCATAATCATTAAGTCACAAACATGTTCATACAATAGATTTAGGTGGCTTTTTGTTTAGGTAGTTAGAGAGAGAAAGTGGAACCTTAGAGAGAGAAAGTGTAAGAGGAGAATATTAGATTAAGTGGAAGGTTCAACCCTCTCCCTTGGCTGGGAGAGGGTATTTATACATACTAGGTGGTGCCTCATGAAACAGGCTGTAGAGCGACAGTGGGTGAAGACCCGACTCACTCCACGAATACTATTTACATACTAATATACTATTAATCTACTATCTAATACGATAAATACTACGAGCTACTTAATGCTAATCTATACTCGGGGTGACCGAGTCTTGAATGTAAATAAACGTATTCCTAACAGATTCTTTTTGTATTTTGATGTTTAATGAAAGCAAGTAAAAATCTCGGTTTTTGGAAGAGTGGGCAGAATTAGTTGCTAGTCAATTAACCCAAATAACTACTTTTACAAATAAATTAAAATAACTAGAAAATTAAATTGGTTGTGAAACTTATATGAGAGAAATATGTGTTTACTTAGATTTCCTTACTCCCTAGCTATCTTTTATATGTTAATTGGTTTGTTGTAATTGTGTGGATGACGGGTTGTATTCCTTTAAACCATTCGTAGGGCCGTGTACGATCTTCCCTAACTCTATAAGCTCCTACTTCACTCCTATATCGAGCCGACTAAAAGCTCCTAACATAGGATCATTAGAATTCGCTCATGCATTAAATACAACCAAATAATCGTAGTACACATCCGATTCATGTTTCTTAAGACGTTCAAGCAAGTTACCATATAGGAGGTTAGCCTGTTTTCTTAAGCCTAACATCGACTTCACCCACCCACAACAATCACACGCAAACCAACAACATATAGTCAATAGCTAGGTTTCATTAGATTTAAGCAAACACAATAAAGACCTAGCCTAGCATGTTAATTGAAAGACAAGCATAAGATATAATCACACAATACATAGACATATTGAATGATTTGGAAGAGAGTTATCTTCAATTAAGCATCCAAGTTTCAAGGGTGGAAAACCCTCAAAATTACAGTAGAAAAACGAGCTAGGGTTTTGTTCTCAAAGTTGCACACTATGAATGAAAATTAGAAAACTATATATAGATTTCACATTGTGACGGCGTCACCTTATAAGGTCTGACGCCGTCACCTCGCCGCCAAAATAAAATTCGGATTGCTCAGATCCACTCTTGATGCCGTCCCCTTGTAAATCACTCTGGGCCGTCTCCCTTTACCACATAACGTGACGGCCTAGGCATCACAAAGCGTGACGCAGTCACGTGTTATTTCTTCAAAACTTTCTAGGGCGTCTAGTGTAAAAATCATCCTTCATGTTGTCAAAGCGTGACGCCGTCACCCGATAGAACGTGACGCCGTCAGGTACTGTTTCCAGCATAATTTGAGACTTTGTCGTTTTCTTCACTTTTATGCTCCAAAAACGTCCAAAATGCTTCCTTTTCCAGAATTCCTCTCCAAAGTACCTAAAATGACAAAAGGAACGATTTAAGGCAATATTTGATCAAATAATTACGGATTAAGACTTAAATGACCCCTAAAAGCGTAACACTTTTCGCCTCATCAAATACCCTTACACTTGAGATTTGCTTGTCCTCAAGCAAATGCGCTTTTATTCCAATCAAAATATGAGCTAGGGTTCATTTAACCCGAATATAAAAGTAGTTACGACAAATAGTCACTCAACCCTAGTCATAATAAGCACGTAAATCATACACTAGCACCTCACAAATAGTGTTTGGATACTCTCATCTCTCGAGTGTTATAAACCTATATAACTAAATGGAAATGGAAGAAATATCACTCACTACTTGTCATAGCAAATGGATTAATTGGCTTGGGAAAGGATAAAAAACCTCCTCCACTAGGCGTAAGCACCTAAGATAAACTATCAAAGAGGGCTTTACAAAGGGTTATAATGTTAGGTGTAGGGATATGATAAACACGGTTTGGTTGGAATAAAGGGTATTTTTAGTGGTGGCGAGTTAGTTATCTTGATCAAATACATGCACAAGGTGGTGTTGCTAAGCCAAGACTCGACTCGACTTAAGCTAATAAGAAAATAACAAAAATATAAATAAAGATAAAATGAAACGGGATGGTAGTCCGTATGTTTTTTCTACTTTTTTTTCCAATTTTTTTTCGTTTTACTTTTTTTATTTATTTTTTATTTTTTTATACACTCTTGCCCTACCATCCAAAATAATACATCGAAGGGGCCTCGGTTCTCCCTTTACACTTGAACTTTTACATACTTTACAATTAACTATTCTAATGACTCGAATTAAGATAATTGAAAAACTTGGAGTACTTTAGAATATTAACGCACATATGGGGGTAATAATTTACTTCTTCCCCATTACTCCATTACATTAGTACTTTACCCATGAGTCCCAATCGTCCCAAAATAATATGTATAAGGATATGACTCGACTTAGCAACCATGTAAGTAATAAGACAATTAACTAAGGGTTTAAACAAATGTTGTCACAATAATGCACTAAAGACGAGTGCATACAAGGTAGGCTAAGGCGATTTGGGTGTACATTTGGGGTGGATTGTAAACAAATTCTTCCTTTAAGTAAAATGCTTAAAGTTAGAAACGAAAAGATAGGCTCTGAGGGGTGTACTAGGGGTATCGTGTACTAAAAATGAGTACAACGCTAAGGTGTGGGAGAATTACTTGACCAATGAAGTCAATGTAATTATAATACGGGTGTAAAACATGGGTTATCCTAATGCCTCTTATCATGTAGTAAATCTAACTACACGAATGTAGTCTCACTTGTGGATTAGGGATGGTCCTAACGCAAGTTCTAGAATCTATAGGCTACCGGTACACACACAAGCATCAAAGATGAATGCTTTTCCTAACAATTCTAGGGGCGAACCTCACATATTTGGGAAATTTTTTTTGAGTGGTACGGTTTTTGTGCTAGTCATACAATTCCCTATCTATGAGACGCTTATTATACCTAAAGTTTCACTCCTAAATGTTGTAAAATTTTTTAAATTTGCGCTAAAATTGCCCTAACAAATGTTTCTCTTAGTTTTATTACATAAGTACCATTGAACAAAACAAAAATCAAGCGTAATAGCATTTTCTAAGGTGTCTTCATTTACCCCCTTACACTTAAACCGAACATTGTCCCCAATGTTCACATAAAAGATGTAAAAGTAGAAAAAGAAAGAATGAAACAAATACTCCCCTGATTTTTGACGTGGATCGTGTGGTAACATGGTTAGATCTTCTTACAAGATGATGTTGATGCTCCAGGCTCAAAGCGACTCCAAAATCTTGATGTCATGAACTTGATTCCATGTTCACCTTCTTGTCCAAAATAACCTGTTAAACCTGAGAAAACAATCTAGGCAAACCTCGTATAAAATCGGCGGCAAATTCTATATATATGGATATAATGCTTGTGGAATGAAAATTTTGCAGATTG
This sequence comes from Artemisia annua, assembly GCA_014162995.1. Lineage (NCBI taxonomy): Eukaryota > Viridiplantae > Streptophyta > Magnoliopsida > Asterales > Asteraceae > Artemisia > Artemisia annua. The sequence goes on along the minus strand of LBNU01004536.1, from coordinate 53,580 downwards.
CTGGAGTTAGAGATGCAGTAATTTTTTATAATCAGGCAGAAAAACTTAATTTTAAAAACGTTTTCTAGAAACAAAGGCTGACGCCGTCAGGGTGTAATGCCTGACGCCGTCAGAATTGAGCTGACAAAATCCTTATGTTTAGTTTTCGGAAAATTTCTGGAAAAACAAATACCTTAACTCCTGGAATCCTGCAAAATTTCATTGTGACTCGTTACAAGCATTTGACTCTAACAAATACGAATATGTATGTTTATTTTATATCATTACAATTCATGTTCCAATTCGTTCTTATAAACAAATTTAGATTTCCCTTACACTTATCTTTTGAAAAATACCTTTATATGTAGTTAAGACGAAGTTAAAAACAAAATAAAGCACTTTCACAATTTCAATTTGAAACATGAATCAATAATAATAAAAATAGAACACACATACGGAAATAAATAAAATCAAATAAACAAACACACAAAACAAACAAAGCTTGGGTTTCCTCCCAAGAAGCGCTTTTCTTTATTAACGAGTCTTGTAGCTAGACTCAAAGTCACGATCACCTAGTGTCACTAATGCTCACGTACCCAAGTGTGAGCCATCTAATTGTCGCATCGTCTCTCTTATAGTCATTACTTAGCTCTAAACATCCGCGATAATACCTTTTATTCTTTTCATGGGGATATTTGAGCCCTTTCCTTATATTCTTCTCACTCAAAATATCGAGAGGGGGGGAGCCTATTGCATCCCTCAATAGAAAAATTCTTAAAATCTAGGGTGTGCACGGGGCATTTGATAAATAAAATCTTCATCCCCGTTTGAAAATGTAATTAATCCTTCCATGAGTTTTTCGTCTAACTTGGTTAACCATTTGAAGGGCTTTCCAAACACAACTTGGGTTAAGTTACTATCAACAAACTCTCCTAGATCTTCCATAATCATAAAGTCTACTTGATAGGTAAAGCTCCCTACAAACACATGCAATGTCTTAGCCCTAGCAACGATATTGTCTCCTTGATATTCTAACTCATTAACCATGATTTTATTGTATTCAGCACGCGAAATTATGTTCATTGGTAAAGATGAGTTAACATAGGCGTCAAAGCTTCTAAATCCAATTTTGCAAGGAAATTGCATATTAAACAAAGTATCTTTCTTGATCTTTGTTCTAGGGTCAACATAATTGAGAGGGTTAGCTTTTTCCTCTCCTTTAGGATCATCTACCACTTCCCTATCTCCTTGGTCTTCATCAGAATCCGACGAATAATAAAAAGGTCCATTTTCATGGTCGGTGTCATGGTCAGATTCGTCCATATCAGAATTGTTGTCAAAGTGATGATTGGGTGACAAGTTTGGTGGGTTTTCGTTTTCAACAATAGGGGGCAGGTTGGGTAACTGAAAATTCCTACGACTGAAAACACGAATAACATGGATCAAACGATCAATATTACTCATGAAGAAGTACTACGAACAAAGGCACAAAGAATAAGATAGACTAAAGAAATCCTAGAAAAATAAAAATAAAAATCTCACTAGAAAGGATTCTAATGAGTAGACCTAAGTAAAAATAAAAATTTTAACCTAAACAATAACTATTCCCCGGCAGCGGTGCCAAAAACTTGATGCGTGGGTTTTGCAACCTTTGCACTTAGGTTTTACCTCTAAAGGGATCTTGAGAAGCTTACAAGCCCACCAGGCAGTGTAGCTGACTGATGTAGTATAGTGTAGTGGCAAGTACCGGGGGATTGATTGTTCTCTTGGGGAATAGTGTTGTTAGGCTTGAAAAGCTACTCTAATTAGGTCTAAGGGTTGAGGGATGATTCTTTTTGTATTTTTATATTTAATGGAAGCAAGTAAAAATCTCAGTTTTTTAAAGAGTGGGCGGAATTAGTTGCTAGTCAACTAACCCAAATAACTACTTTTACAAATAAATTAAAATAACTAGAAAATTAAATTGGTTGTGAAACTTATATGAGAGAAATATGTGTTTACTTAGATTTTCTTACCCCTAGCTATCATTTATATGTTAATTGGTTTGTTGTAATTGTGTGGATGACGGGTTGTATTCCTTTAAACCATTCGTAGGGCCGTGTACTATCTTCCCTAACTCTATAAGCTCCTACTTCACTCCTATGTCGAGCCAACTAAAAGCTCCTAACATGGGATCATTCTAATTCGTTCATGCATTAAATACAACCAAATAATCATAGTACACATCCGATTCATGTTTCTTAAGACGTTCAAGCAAGTTACCATATAGGAGGTTAGCCAGTTTTCTTAAGCCTAACATCGACTTCACCCACCCACAACAATCACACGCAAACCAACAACATATAGTCAATAGCTAGGTTTCATTAGATCTAAGCAAACACAATAAAGACCTAGCCTAGCATGTTAATTGAAAGACAAGCATAAGATATAATCACACAATACATAGACATATTGAATGATTTGGAAGAGACTTATCTTCAATTAAGCATCNTTCAAGCAAGTTACCATATAGGAGGTTAGCCAGTTTTCTTAAGCCTAACATCGACTTCACCCACCCACAACAATCACACGCAAACCAACAACATATAGTCAATAGCTAGGTTTCATTAGATCTAAGCAAACACAATAAAGACCTAGCCTAGCATGTTAATTGAAAGACAAGCATAAGATATAATCACACAATACATAGACATATTGAATGATTTGGAAGAGACTTATCTTCAATTAAGCATCCAAGTTTCAAGGGTGGAAAACCCTCAAAATTACAGTAGATTTATGCTTGTGGTAGTGTTGTGATTTCAGGGAAATGGAGTTTGCTCATGAAGGCTAGTTGAAGGCACGATAATTTCTCGTGGTCCTTCTTTCATTTTTGGAGCAAATTTCAGGGAACTTCTCGCTCTAATTCTACCTTCTCTTCACATCTACTTCATTTTTAGTACAAAAGGGACTTTGTACATTTCAAGTAGGGGGACGGGAGTAGAATTATCTTGAATTTTATTAGCCCTCATTTTTCTAGTTTATTTTGAAAATTTTTGCCATTTTTAAACTTTTGACATGTTTTTCTTAACCGAACTAGAATAGAGCTTAACTGAGCGCATTTAAACCTTGAATTAATATGGTGAGGATTAGCCTATTCAGTTTCACCCTGTTTACCCAAATCCACCTAAATATTGAGTGTGCCGGTAGTTTTGTAAACTTTAGAACTTGGCTTTTACATTATTTCAAACCCATGGACGAGTAATGTGCTAGACACGTTTGGAAGGAACAATTTTAGAAGGCAATGTTTTAGGATTATCACCCAAATAACCTTTTATGTATGTGTTTATCGTTTAGTCACCTCGACTTCTCGACCCCCGTGTAAACCCTTTTGTTGCACTCATCTTTAGTGCAAGATACCCCTAGTACACCCTTTTGAGCCATTCCTTTCGTTTCTTACCCAATATATATTGTTTTGATACACCATTACACCTTAACCTACCGTGTAGTCTAGTCTATGATTAGGAAGTTGTTGTTTGCCCTAGTTCGAGGTCTAAGTGGATGAATTCAGGAATCACACCTACAAAGAAATATCATTGAAGATCGTTTGAAGACCCCCCAAATTCTCATGTATTGTTCATCTCAAGTGGGGGGATGTATATTGTTGATGCCAAAAAAAAAGTGAAATTCCGTATGTAGATACTTGAAATAAACAGGTACACCAATGTATAGCACCTTGTTGAAGAGCTTATCAAAGATATAGTATTGAAGAGGCCATTTCGGTCACAATTGAAGAAAAGAGTTGGTGAATAATTCTACACCAACATGAAGACCAAGTTTTGTGCCCATAATGACGTCCTCTAATGGCACATTTACTTGGTATGATCCAATTTCTGCGTTTAGAAGTTTAGACCTTGGGCGAACGGTAAATAGTGATGACTTAGTTGTAGGCTTAGACTATTTGCTTCTTATTTCTCATTTTACACCAATTATGTGAAATCCCATGTCTATTCCTACCCTTAGTCGTGAATCATGCTTAGGTGAAGGATTCGAGCAGGTCTTCGTGTCTTGCCCGGCGTTCCGGTCATGTATCATTTCCTTTGTCGCTTTAGCCATATCATGTTAGTAACGAAACCACACCTCTAACCTTATATTTGTTCACCCAATGTTTCCTTCGAGAGTTGATCCGACCTTAGCTCTAGTGGGGGAGTTTTGTGTAACTGCCAAGCCTATGATAGAATACATACTATGACTGTGCAATGAGTGATCACCCCGAAAATTAACACTTAGAATATAGAGAGAGTGAGTGTTTGTTCCCCTTTTCGTGAGGTGTTCGGCTTTGAAAAATTCTAGCATACGATATTTTTAAATTCATATTTCCCGAGTAGTATTGGGGGATATCTTTTTGAGAGTACTTCTAATAAGGTCTACTTGAGGGCAAGTAGAGTTCAAGTGGGGGGATATTTGATAACATCAAATAATCCTGATATTTAAGTGTCATTTTCCCCCTATTATGCTCATTTATATTAATAATTATGTGGATATATGCTATTATTCCTTCATATTCTATATCCAGGTTACAGGTGAGCATAAGAGCTAAAAAGACGAGGAAATTAGAAAGAACATGCAAAGATAGACAAATCCATGTATGCTGGAAGAAGCTACGACGTAACTCAATCTCTCAGCTACGCCGTAGCTAGGATTTCTACTAAGAAGACCAAAGTTAACACGGATCAAGAGTTACGGCGTAACTAATTCCATGGTTTACACCATAACAATCACAAGTCTTGAAGAATCCTCAGATATGAAGACTACGCCGTAACTCAATTATGGAATACGGCGTACCAACGAGTACGAGAGTAGTCCAAGCTCAAGAATTAACTTACGGCGTAACACACCTTTTGAATTACGGCGTAATAAAGACTACAAGAGTTATCTCAGATCCGATAAACACTCTATAGCGTAACACATTTGGAGATTACGACGGAGAAGAAACCCTAAATCACTATTACGGCGTAACATTTCATCAGTTACACCATAAACTATGGATATGGATAAGATTTCACCAGTTACGGCGTAACACATTTCATAGTTACGCCGTAACTTCCAACGGGCCTATAAACACAACCCTAATTTCTGCATTTTAAAAACAACTTTCTCACACACAATGTCAGAGATCGTTAGGAGCTTTTAGGAGGCCCTTCTACAGCAGCATACGAAGGCTTTCCAAGGGAGAAATCACACTTCAATCACCATAAGTTTTAGCATTTCATTATTTCATTTACATTTCGAATACATGGATCTTGTAAACATTGTTTCGAGTGTTAATTCTAATATGATCGGCTAAGTACCTCTGGTGCTAGCCTAGTTATGATGCCTATATTGTTTTAATCATGTTTCCGCACTTTTCTTATACGCTTTTACGTGTTTGCATGCTTAGTTTATCTTGAGGACCTTTTATTTCGGTAGTTTTGATATGCGGATGTATCCGTTACGCTAGCTTTAATTGAATTAAGACCCCAATTGAATTAGTAGGCTAGAAGAATTGACCATAGGACACTAGCCTGATGGATTGCGAGGAAATGGGAGGGATGAAAACTGACCATACTGCCTCGTGTGTGAATTGACCATAGGATCACCTTCCGTACTTGATAAACTTAAGAAGTTGGAGAAATGGCCTATGATCGTGACAACGGGGCATTAGAGATAAGTTTAGCATGTAGTGGCACTTAATGACTCAAACCCGTCTACCATACGTCGTCTTACTTACATGGGGAATACCTGTGGTTCCTGACAAGATTCGGGGGAGATAGGCTAGGGAGCTTGACCATATGCACCTAGTGATATATGTCTGCCCCTCCTAAAGCATAAGATTAGTTTAATAGGGAACATGACATAAAATGATTTAGGAGAAGTAACTAGGCTAGTACACTTTTCTCCCATTGCTCACAACCTTTACTTTATTTGCTATTTGTTTTCTAGTTATATTGTCATTTCCAACAATCAATCAATCCATCATTACCTTTAAATTAGTTTAATTAGTGACAATAGACTTAGACATAGTCCGCACCACATAGCTCTTGGGACGACCTCGGAGTTTCCATTACTATCCTACTCACGACCAGATTCTCTGTTCGTTAGTGAAAATAGGTAGACCTTAGGTAAAACGAGTAATTATAAATATTAAGACCTGGTCGGTAAAACCTGCATCAGTTCTAAAGAAGTTGGTTGTGGTGATGTTCTTTTGGTAGAAGATGGTTTGTTTTGGTGTGGTTTGGATGCCAAAACACAAGTGGTTTAAATAGTGAAGGATTAAGTAAGTGAATTAAAGCCTAAACCACTAAAATCCTTTGAAATGCAATGATATGCATGCACCAAGGTCAAGTACAGTGATGCAATCTTCTAGGAGATATATTAAAGGAAATGTGGAGTGTTTGAGTGGATAGAATTGAGTTTTGGAAGTCTATAGATGATAAACCCTGTTTCTGTTTGGCCGGTTCCAGCGGTTCCTTCCCAAAAGGGAACTGGCTAGCTTTAGTTGAGGGAACCGACTAATAGATCAGGTAAAGATCAGAAATGGTGGTGATCTAGATATTGCAGCCCTATGTTTCCTGATGTAATGAGTGTAATAAAGTGTCTTAGGTGAAGGAAATTTTGAGTGTTATAAGACTAATGATGAGGGGTGCAATTAATCGTCTTTAGAGGTGAGAAAAGAGTCTAATGTAGATCATTAAGTGAATATGAGTTAAGATAATCATATCACTAAGTGTTAAATGTATGTAGGTTCTAGAGAAAGAAGTTATAGAAAATTTAAAAATTCTTTAAAAATCATAAGAATTAAAATATTAGTTTAGAGCATTTTGAGGTAGAGATGGTGGAAATAAATTTGTTAATACTTTATTTAAATTATAGTTAAGTGTAAAATGATCAGAGGGAGATGAGTAAAGAAGTGGTACTGAGAAATAGTGATTATTTTGGAAATGACAAATCAAAAACACCTCGGAAGATACTTAAGTTATTTTTAAGAGTTCAAAAGAGCTAGTAACCTCAAAGTCAGCTCAAATATGACTAATTAATAGGAGATGACTAACTAGTGTACTAAGGTTAAAGTGATTGAGTGTGATGATAAATGGACTAAAACTTCTTCTGTTCACCCGGATCTTCCGGTTCCTTTCTAAAAGGGATCCGGTCAGTTATAACTGATGGATCCGGCTGATGTGACTAATTTGTTCATAGTAAGTTTGTCAAATTTTGCTCACTTAAAAAATCTAAAATTCTAAGCAACACTTATACGTGGATACAAGCCAGATATAACAAGTAGAGCATGTAACAAACACATAGTACTATTCAAATGATTAAATCTGTAAAACATACATGAGTATGACAGAAAATATTCAAAGTAGTTTAAACAAGAAAAATAGTTCAAAAGAGACAAATGACTGCAATTATTTTAGAAATATTCAAAAGATGATTAAACCACAACATTCAATCTTTTCACTTTTTCTTTTTTCCCATGTTTGTGATGAAGTGAGCAAGTGTAGTATACTCATAATCATATCATGTATGGTTCAAGTGGTTAGTTGGATTCTAGAGAGAGAAAGAGGGAGAAAAATATGAATATTAGATTAGAAGCTCCAACCCTTCCCATGTGTGGGAAGGGCTTTATATAGTTACAATAAAACGCTCTCCTATGAGCTGTGGATCGGGTGTACAGTGGGTAAAGACCCGTCCGTCCTCCACGGTGTTGCAAAAACTAATCTGCTGCTAACTAAATATTTATAAGACTACGAGCTACGTAATGCTAATCTATACTCGGGGTGACCGATTCTTTCACGTGAATATTTCTATTCCTAACAGTCTCCCCCTAACGGAGGTCACCCCGGAAAATACAAATTGAATTCTAGCATTCTATTCTTCGAATTGAATCTTTGTAGCTCGTAGTCCGTGATTCTTCATAGTCATTAATCTTTGTGCATCCTGCAGTAGACTTGTGATGACTTGTGTTATATCTTGGATGACCATTGACGATTCTTTGAGTTCATCATCCATATGTGTGTATCTAAGTCATCCTTGAGCAGTATCATCTCCATGTGACATGGACATCTTTTTAACGGCATGCTCACACTTTTATGGATGATGATCTTAAGCATCAAAGTTGTAGAAGCATAGTTGAGGCCCATTCAATGATCATGATTTCTTTGAATATGATGTCGAAGTGTGAGCATGGGGTGATGGATCAGCATCTTTTCAGCAATCTACTGCAACCATCAGAAATTCATGCAAGCAAACAGTTAGCAATAAATCATCCGGCACTTATAGGTTTGGACTTCGAGATTGTTAACAACATAGTGTGAAAACTTTCTCTAATCCTTACCAAGGCCGTTCCTAAATCGAATACCCCCGAGAGGGCTTACAATATCTACCTAAGTAGATCAACGATTAGGTGAGTCGCTAGAGATCACTCCACGACTGTAGACCGTTTTGTAACCGCCATGATCACTAAGTGTAATCCATAAGGAATTACCGAAGTGACCTGCTTACAGGGTTGTTTGATGTTGACCCTGGCAGGAGTTTCCATTCAATCTGTAACACCCCAACCCGAGAAGGGCTAAAGTGTAACATTATGGAGTCAAATCAGAACACAAGCGAACGGAGATACATTTCTAATACAAAGTATACAAAGGTTACAAGGAGAACTAATCAAAATACAAAAGAGTAACAACGATGAACTAAGCCCGAATACAATATACTAAGCCCAACATCAATAACTTCTAATCATCTCTAAGTCCAGCCAGTAGCTAATCAGGGTGAAGTCTTCTAAGTCCAAAATAAGATCTCTCATCCACAAACCCAGCTTCCTACTAAACCTGCCGCAGGAAAAGAAATGCGGCTGAGCTTAAAAAGCCCAGTGAACAGATATATATAAACGAAATAATAATGAAACAGAAATGAATACTGAATAAGGTATAAAGGGAATAACAGAATGTAATCAAAGGTAAGTATGAAATAGTAATAAGAGGTAAGGTAAGGGTTAGTCATCAACCACGAGCCCAGAAACAGATATAATGCCTTCATAATAATGCCTTCATCATAATCATAATCATATCTCTTCATAATCATATATAGGGGAGACCTCTCAGATAATCAGAAAATAATGAGGGGTGTCCTCATATGGGTGGAGTAGCTAGCTCCCAGAAATGTGAAGGACGTGCATGCACGCATCATCAATCACTAGATACAGATAACAGAAACAGATCTAGGATGCATCCATACGCCCCTACCCATTCACATGCAGACCAATCAAAGGGACGTGGCAGAACATCACTCTACTGCCCTAGAGTCATGTCAGAGATGCATCACTGACACGGACATGGAACCCCCATGCCTAGTGAAATAAATTTGGCTCGGGTGTCAAACTAGAATAGGTCAAACAGAATAGGTCAAACAGAATAGGTCAACAGAATAGGTCAAACAGAATAGGTCAACAGCATGTCATAAATGACACAGATCATAAGTCATCATAATCAGATCATATCAGAAATCCATATCATAGGTCATATCAAAAGGTCCAAATCAGAAGGTTCAAATCAGAAGGTTCAGATAGCAAAGGTTCATGTCAAGGTTTACAAATGACAAGGTTCATATTCAGAGCTCAAATCAAAGGTTCAGTATCAAAGGTCAATGTTCCAAGCTCCAAAGTCTCATAGTTAATGATTAAAGGGTCATAATGAGAGTTTAAAACAAACGTTCATTTTAGCAGGTTCCCATCACTTGTTTAAAAAGGTTCGTAGTTCAATCCCATTCAAAAAGGTTTATAACAAAGGTTCATTTAGAAAAGATCTTCCAAAAGATATCATTTATTAAAGGAATTCTTTAATGAAGGTTCTCATAAAATATTCTTTAAAGTGATCTTTATGAATTTATAAAATCCGGTCTTAAAATCATATTAAAAGTGTCGTTATAAAATAGTTTCTCTTTTAAATATTTCCATGACATAATTAAGAAAAGACATTTCACCACCCGTTATAATATCTCAAAAGAACATTCGAAGTCTCACAAGGGTTTCACCTCCCGTTACAATATCCCAAAGAATATCCAGAGACTCACAAAGATTCAAAGGTTAAGGTCACAAAAGGTTACCGAACGGGTCATAAGAGTTCAAACGGAATCAAAATATGATAGCAAATCGAAAACAAAGTCGAGAGAGAAGAGGTGTGCACTCTTACTGAAAGAGTACGGAATATCTGTACCTTAGACCGCAAGTGCAACATGACAGAAACATAAAGATCGGAAGCAACTCCTTCTTCAGCGAATCTACACGAATTAATGATCGGCTTATTATTAATCACTTATTATAAATCAGATTACTCGTTTTAGCCGGCTTTCCATTTTTAGTAACTTCCTATTTTAAGTAACTTTCCAATTTTAGTAAGTTTTCATATTTAGTACATTCACGAAATAGTCACTTAATACTCTAAGGTTATAATTGACAATTAAATATGTTTAAGGGTTAAAATGACCAATATAATAGTTTACGATTAAATGTGTCAATTTACTAATGTTTAAGGTCATAAATGTAAATTATCAAAATTTAATATTTAAAAATGTCAAATAATTAACTTTAGGGTTTATACGATAATTTATATCAAAATGCCAATTTTATAACTCCGTCGTTTTATAATTTATAACATCGTACTCTCGACATCATTTTAGACCGCGACAACCAAAATATGATATTATCACATGCACAATCACACGACTCGCTTATATTCCCATTTAACACATACGCATGCAACATACTTTCTTGTATATGATTTATATTAAAACACTAGTTTTTATTCTCATGTCTTGTAAATATATTAACACTCTCTTTGATTCCATTCTATATCATAAGTTCTATTATAATTTCATATATATGATCACAGGTTTATTTAATGGAAACAATTATTTACGAAATATGAATTTGTAAAATGTCATGTATTTCTTCTAATCTTGTTATACTATTCGAACTAGTGAAACCCCACACGTTTTAATTCTTTTCTTATATTCATAAGTATAAAGGTTTAGAGCAGGTTAAAATGTTGAGCCCACCAACACCCACAAATTCGATCACACATACACATATGTTAGTCGATTATATATACCTTGCTCTTGTTATTTTATGTGTTGTTCGAACAGTAAAACATGCATGTTCCAATCGTCTATTCGATTTAAGTTTACCAAGTTTTATGATTTCATGCACTTGTCAACCTTTCAAGTGATATTCAATTCATATAACATGCACATATTGTTGATACAAAAGTTGGACATGGCTTGACTAGAATATCAATTCGGGTAAAGTTGCTTGAGACCTGCGCACTAAGAAAAACAATAAACACCGTTAGGCTTATCGAGGGATTGTTTCCCCCGATTATCCTCCGGCGTGAGAGTAAGTAATCGTGTTTAGGTTTGAGGCTTGTGGCTTAGGGTTTAGTATCGTACCTGTAGAGGACTGAGAAGGCCTCTATTTATACACACGAAACCCTAGTTGGTTTCGTGTTCCCCAATATTCGGTATCCGATATCTACCAAAATAATAGAAGATATCGCATACCGGGCAAGTGCCCGTGTCCGGGCTTGGGCCTACATGGGCCTAAGTATTGGCTAAAACAGTCCACTCGTTGTGGGCTTAAATATAATTCTATATTCGCGGGCCTCGTGGGCTGCGGACATCGTCATAATGGCCCATACGTGATGGGCTTGCGTGTTGGATGGGTACGTGACCCGAATCCATACCATACGTCATCATGTCCCCCCAGTCTAGTGTGCGTAGGTAATACCTGCGGACGCGAGACTCAAACCGTGTCGTGCGCGGGAAGAATTCTAATTTTTACCGCCAAGAACACACGTGCAATGCATCTGGTCTGTAAAAGAATACATCACGTACCTCGGGGAGTGGAGGCGCTATCCACGTGTCCTGTACCGTTTAAACTCCTGTCCACACGATGCAAGTTAGTGGGATCCACGTGGTGGCTATCTATGGTGAGTGAGGAGAGTATGTAAGTCCACCCCATTTTCACTGTGTTGCTCACAGTTAAAATTATTCACACACACACACACACATCATCTCCTCTCCACATATTTCTAGAAAACTGTTTTATAGGTAATCACCGCGCGTGCGCTTTTATATATACAAAGATGGTCCTACAATTAAGGGATGTAACGTGCATGTTCACGGAGGCCGACTTCTTGGATTTTTGCTCAGACTTCTATATCCCAGAGGGGGTTGCACCCGGAATTACCGGATCCCAACGCATCTATAGCCGACTTCCCCGTAGGGAAGGTGGGAGTGTATGCGCGTTTTTTCGAATTCGCGAATCAGCGCATACCCCTTTCGCGGTTCCTCTGTGAAGTGCTGGCCTACTATGAGGTGCATATTTATCAGCTGCACTGCATAGGTGCGGCCAAAATAACCAACTTCGAGGTTAATTGTCGCCTTATGGCAATTAATCCAACTGTGAACTTGTTCCGCGCCTTCTACCACTGAACGTGGTCGAATGGGTGGATTTCATTTGCGAAGCGCCCGGGTGCGTTTCAATGTTATACGGAGCCGTTGGACTCTCTCAGGAACCGGAGGGAGTACTTTTTCTGGGTTGACCGCCGCGTTTTTCCATTTGACTTTGAGTTCCACACTCAAGGTTCCCTGCGTAGGGATGAGCGCCCAGTCCCTGGGTCATACAGCAACGCGGATGCGCAGACTATCAATGCGAATCGTGTTGATATTAGTGCGTATCCAGAAGAGTTCCTGGTGCATATGGGCATCAGTCGAAACTTCTTCTTGCCAGAGTCGGAGGTGCCGATCTTTTTTGACGCTGCTGGCCAGGGTGGGTGCTCATGTTCCAATCCCTTTCCTTCGTAGTGTAAGTATTTGTTACTTTGTGTCATTATCTGACTTGTATTGTTTCCCGTTTTTTTCTTTCTGTTCGCAGAGATGGACTTGTTTCAGGTTGTGCGCGTAGAGAAACCGTTGGAGGTGGAGATTGGACACCGCCAGCTGGCTGAGGGAGAGGTCCCTATCTTGGAGGCTGCTGCGGGGCATACAATGGACCTCGCGCTGGAGGAGCCCGAGAATTCCGGCCCGGCGGCCCAGGAGGTTGGGCCGGAGGAGGCCGTGCCGGAGCAGCAGGTTGCTCCTACTGAGGAGCCCGCGCATGAGCCAGCTTCTTCGCACGCTGACTCCTCCAGCAGCGTGCAGATGTTTGAGGTGGAGCAGCCTGAGCCCAGCACGGGGAAGAAGAGGATCGCCTTAGGTGGCGATGGTGAGGGATCTTCGAGGAAGCGCCGCCTGATTGGCGTGGAAGCCTCGTCGGAAGACACAGAGACGTCCACGGCCTTTCCTGAGAAGGAAATCGTGCATCCCTCTTCCTACGCGTAAGTTTCATAACTCCTAAGTGAAAGTAAAATATAACTTGTAGTTATTTATATACTAACTTTTTTTCTCTTTCCTGCTGTTGTTTTTATTGTACGCACGGTTGCTATGAGGGAAACTGAGTCCCCTTTTGTAGGCGCATCGCCGTACAAAGATGGAGGGGAAGGGACGTCCAGGCCGTGTGGGCCTGTTGGACAGTTGATCGGGGACCTTGGTTCGCTGGCTGCGCAGCTGCAGGCCAGCTATGCTGAGGAGGCCAGCTCCTCTGCGCAGAAGGACGCGGAGGTCGCGCGCCTTCAGGCGCAGTTGGCAGAGATGCGTGCTGAAGCAGAGTTGTCTAAGGCGCACGCTGATAAGCTCTCTGAAGAGAAGGTTTCTCTGCTCCTTCAGATAGAGAGAGAGCGTGCTCAGTATGAGAGTCACCAGTCTAGCTGCGAGTGGATTCGAGGGTATATGGATCAATGGAAAGTCCACCACTTTGAGCAGCTAGAGGTTTTGCGCGAGGCCGTGCAGACGCAGCTGCGCGAGCATGAGGAGAAGTTGCGCCGGTTGAGCATCGAGTATGACGAGGAGCTGTATCCTCAACTGATGCAGATGATCGCTGAGCGCAGGTACTCATTCCTTCCCTTTATATACTTGCCTTTATATTTACTTGTTGCGTATTCTAAGCATGATCCCATTGGTTGAGGTGGCTGATTAGTCATGGGCTGCGCCTGGCCGCGCTTGGGGCCATGGAAGATCCTGAGGTCGTCGGGAAGTTTGGCAAGGTTGTGCACTGCGCCACGCAGCGTGGCAAGTCGCAGGCTATGGAAGAGCTTGCAAAGGCGGATCTGTTGAAGAAGCCCCTTGCTGAGGTTCCTGGATACGAGACTGACTCGTATGAGCAGCTCGTTGCTGCGATGGGCGACCTCAAGGTTGTGGAGCTCCCGATGATCTCTTTGCTGGAGCGCGATCAGGATTTACCGATTAGCGTGATCATGAAGGGGCTCACCTTGGCAAGGCATTCTGTTGAAGGTGCGAAGTCCTTGGCTGACTTTTACTTGAAGCCCGACGTGTCGCAGCTCCAAGTTCCTGTCTTTGCGCAGCCGCGCAACCTGCTGAACCCTTTTTTGCTGGAAAAGGAGGTTCCTTTGCAGGAGGTTCTGGACAAACATGCTGCTAGGCTTGCAAAGAAGAAGGGCGTCAAAGGGAAAGCCATCATGTGCGGCATTGGTGCTGCACACCAGCCCCGATCTGATGGGGTGCCTGTTTCCGTGGCGACGGTGTCGCTTACTGACGCCGAGCTGCTGGGGAGACTTAGCGAGGCTGGGGGTGCTGCTGATGAGGAGGGTAGTGACTCTGGGCTTAGGCGCACCAAGAGTATATAGCCTTGTTGATGTAATAATAGTTCTTTTTGTATATTTATACTCGTGGTCTTTGAATGGAAAATATAAGTTCTTTTGTATATATGTATCGACTAAGCGTTTTGTGACTTTTTCTTTGATATCTTTGAAAAATATCCAAGTTTGCACTTGTTCACTTAGGATTGCATACACTAAACTATAAGAACGTTGTGTTTGCGTATAGCAGAAAGATTCATAATCGGGTATGAAGTCTTTAAGTCGTATGAAACTATTTGTACTTAGAAAAAATCATAGTCTTGTATGAAATTTTTGTATTTAGATAAAATAATGGTTGCAGCGTACTGTTTTGTACCATTTTATAAAGGTTAATTGTTTTAACTATTCTGTGATTGTTAAACGTGCATCGTATGCGTGATTGCGCATCCGTCGTGGGGTGCGCAAAGGACTTACTCCAACGTCTTGGAAGTAGGGCGTTTAACAAGGATTCGTGATCCGCTGTTGATGGGTTTGCAACCCTCTTACTCAACGAGTCATTTAGTAGGTTTACTCATCCTTTTACCATCGTGGGTTTTTAATAAGTGCATGCACGCCGCGTGGGCAATACGCCTCGTGGGCAATACCATCGTGGGTATTTTATGTAAATAATATACGAATCAATAATATGTAATAAATGAACGAAAATGTGTCACGGAGTTAGCTAGAAACCGTGACGTTTTTATTAATACTTGCGAGTTTTTTTTTTTTTTTTTTTTTTTTTTTTTTTTTTTTTTTTTTTTGGAAAAAAGACACAATTATACTTGTATGGAAAAAGCTAATACAATGTAAAAGAAAATTCACAGACATTTATTGGGCGCATACTAAAGCGCATGTATGTCCGCGTGGTGGGCCGTAGCCTTATCTAGAGGTAGCATCTCTTGAGATTGCCAACATTCCATGTGCGTTGTAGCTCTTGGCCATTCGTGTCGCGCAGCTTGTACGCGCCCTTTCCAAGTGCTTCGATGACTTCGTAGGGTCCTTCCCATTTTGGTCCTAGTTTTCCCGTGTCTTCTGCTCGGCGTGAATCGTTAGCTCTGTATACGAAGTCACCTGGCCGGAATGAAACATGACGGACTCTAGCGTCGCAGTACCCCTTCATCTTTGACTTGGATTTCTCTTCGCGTATTGCAGCGCGCTCACGCCTTTCTTCCAGTAAATCCAGATCTACTCTTCGTTCTTCGTCGTTTGTTGCGATGTTAACTTCTGCTGTGCGGATGGTTGGCATCCCAATCTCAGCTGGTATAACGGCTTCTGTCCCGTAGACAAGTGAGAAAGGAGTATCTCCATTACTGACCTTGACTATTGTGCGATGCGCCCATAGGACATGTGAAAGCTCATCCACCCATCGTCCTTTGTGTTTGTCTAGGCGCGCTTTCACTCCTTCCCCTAAACTGCGATTGGCTCTTTCAACTAAGCCATTTGTTTGGGGATGGGTTACAGATGCAAAGTGTTGCTTGATGTTCAATTGTTCGCACCAGTCTTTAAATGGATTGTCTCGGAATTGTTTTCCGTTATCCGAGATGATTTCTCCTGGTAAACCAAATCGACACACGATGTTGTCCCATACGAATCTTTTGACTTGGTTACCAGTGATTGTGGCTACAGCTATTGCTTCAATCCACTTTGTGAAATAGTCAATAGCCACGATGAGAAATTTTAACCCTCCTGCTGCTGCAGGGAATGGTCCAGCAATGTCGATGGCCCATACGTGATGGGCTTGCGTGTTGGATGGGTGCGTGACCCGAATCCATATCATACGTCATCACATATATATAATAGTATCTGATTCATATTAGTTTATCAAGTGACCCTACTGAAGCATGAAGTCATACGCATGCACCTTTTTAGTTTCTTAGATTTCTTTTCCATATCATATATAAGAGATTATATAATCAGTGTTTAATGACCAGATTTACGCTGCCTAATACAGCAGATTCGAAAGCAAAACAGAACCAAGGATCAACACATAAAGTTCATATATTTTCTGATTTAGGCAGCGCATACATGTGTTGTTCATTTTACATTTAACGAAACCTTCATATGCATATTAACATACTTATCATGATCTATATAGCGTTGTTTTCAGTTTGATTACGTATGGTACCTATATATGTGTGTTGTACGCGTGTCGAGTGAATCGAAACAAAGAAATGGAGATACCTCCTGGTCGACAGTTTGGAATGAACAAGAACACCAGGGACCAAAATCGACCGCCTCTTGAACCAAACCACACGATCAGAATATCACCAACTCGAACCAGAATGACCCACGATCACCACAACTTCTATCCTTCGTATAACCTTCTTGATGGATCGGATATGAGTAGAGAAAATGTTGCCGCCATCTTCTTGTTATTAGGGTTCGTAGGTGAAGTGTTTGGGTGAAAAAGAATAGGTTACACAAAGCTATGCGTATGGGAGATGTAGGGAAAAGTCTGCCGTCATTTTGTATTTGTTTAGGTTTTTCATGTTGTGTGTTAGTTGTTTCTAGGCGTAACAAATAAATGAGATATGGGAGGTTTTCATTCTAGGTAAGTTTCGTAAATTAGGGAGTGATATGAGCTAAAAATTTGGGATGATTAAGGACATTGAGTTGGCAGATTGATAATTGAGTGATTATCCATATTAACTTTTTTAATTAATATTTAAGGGGTGTGTGTACAAATGAGGTGAGATCTATGCAAAACAAGTATCACTTAAAAAACAAATAAGTCAATCTCAACCATCCATCCACCTTTCATCTAATGGCTAAGATCAAATCAAAAGATAACAAAGGGAGGGCAAAATTGGCATTTTAGCTCATTTAATATAAAAACCCACTTTCCACCCTTTTTCTTTAAAAAACAACATTCTTGCAAACGATCTGAAATCTTCAAAGCTACGAAAAATAGCCCATCGCGAACGAGAAAAAAATATCTTATATAGATAAATGCATTGTTAACTACTGTCGACGAGACCTTTTTTTTCAAAAATTCCGTTCCAGGTAAAAAATCCCCAACGGCGATCGTAAAAATCCCATGGGATTCGTAAAAAGACGATTATTTTTTCAAAATTTCTGTCCAGAAAAAACCCACGGGATTCGTAAAAATCCCATGGGATTCGTAAAAAGACGAAATTTTTTTTTCCAAAATTTTCGTCCAGAAAAATCCCACGGGATTCGTAAAGAAATCCCACAGGATTCGTAAAAAGATGATTATTTTTTTCAGAATTTCCGTCCAGAAAAATCCCATGGGATTCGTAAAAATCCCATGGGATTCGTAAAAAGACGATTTTTTTTTTCAAAATTTCCGTCCAGAAAAATCCCACGGGATTCGTAAAGAAATCCCACGGGATTCGTAAAAAGACGATAAATCACAAAGGATTCAGTATGAATCCCATGGGATTCTGTATGAATCCCATGGGATTCTTTGGTGCATCCCATGAGATTCATTGTGAATCCCATGGGATTCTGTATGAATCTCAAGGGATTCATTGTGAATTTCATAGGATTCTTTGGTGCATCACATGAGATTTTTTTGCAGCATCAAAATAGTTAATTTAAAATATTCGCATTCAATAAACGAATGAAAAACAAGTTTTTATTAATCATAATTCTATAAAATAAATAGCATACTCAACATAGATTTTAAAAAAATATTGTAACTCTTTATAAGACAAATCTTTAATTAAAAATGAAAGAGATTTTTATATATTTGTGGTCCCTACTACTTTTGACCATTTTTAAACCTAAACTTTTTTTCTATAAACTGTAAAAGAACTAAAGAAAACAATCTAGCTATTTCTACCTTATCACAGTTCTCATACTTCACTTGATATCCACTATGAGACAATATTGCTTTCACATCTCTGTCAACACAGAAGCATTTAATCCAAGAAGATAATTGCACTGTAAACCATGCCAGCTTTTAAACCTCACCTTCGTTTCCATATCCTTCACTCCCTCATTGGATATACTTTTGGAGTTATCCTAATTTATTTTGAATTCCAACATCGGTTATTTTTTGTTACGTCTAATAAAGCGAGTACTCACAGGAATAAGCACACTCATAGCATAACGGTCCTCTTGGGAGGTATATTTTTTCAGTTCATGATAACTTAACCCTACCTTCTGCGTCATCAATCAGATCTCATTCGTAAATCATCAACCTCATCTGCACAATCACCGCTTGTTTCACCTCCGGTAACTTTCCGATCATAACCGTCAACTCATCAATCAACATCTTCGCTTTATTCATCTCCGACGAATATTCCGACGAACCAACTGCTTTCTCCGGCGAATATTCCGTCAAACTGTTAACCGCTCTACTAATCAACATCTTCGCTTTATTGGGATTTTTGGAACCGGTGGTTTGGGATCTAAGAGAGAGAGAGATGATAAAGACGAGTATGAGTGTGTGTACAATGTGTGTGTTTAGGGGGTTAGGTAGAAAATATTGAATGACAATAATGCCCCTCAGTATATTTGTTCATTTTAATCTAAACCATCGGATTGAAGAAGGATGGATGGTTGAGATCTTGTTATTTGTTCTTTAGATAAATATTGTTTCGTATTGAACTTTTCTCATTGTTTTATTTTGCTTTCTTAATTTTCTTCTGGACTGCTAGGAGTATTAGAGGATAAATAGGTCCGGCTGACTTGTAGGCTCAGGATCCATTAGGGTTTCATTATGCTATGAATAAAACATATCTCCTACAGGCAATTATGTAGTTCAATGTACTTAAAAAGGGANTAACTTTCCGATCATAACCGTCAACTCATCAATCAACATCTTCGCTTTATTCATCTCCGACGAATATTCCGACGAACCAACTGCTTTCTCCGGCGAATATTCCATCAAACTGTTAACCGCTCTACTAATCAACATCTTCGCTTTATTGGGATTTTTGAAACCGGTGGTTTGGGGATCTAAGAGAGAGAGATGATAAAGACAAGTATGAGTGTGTGTACAATGTGTGTGTTTAGGGGGTTAGGTAGAAAATATTGAATGACAATAATGCCCCTCAGTATATTTGTTCATTTTAATCTAAACCATTGGATTGAAGAAGGATGGATGGTTGAGATCTTGTTATTTGTTCTTTAGATAAATATTGTTTCGTATTGAACTTTTCTCGTGTACAAATAATGATGCAAAAAGGTCCTAACCAAACTATGAACGTGTGATGTTTATTAAATGTACGTAAACCATTTTATCAAAGGTTTAATTTATTCGCATAACGTACATGGTTCAAATATTAACGTTTAGATACTTAGGTTATAATTATCATTCGTATTTCAAAAGTTTTAAATCAAAGGGTATTTTACGCGTTCAGAAAATCTGGGTTTTACACAATCACTGAGAAATACATAAGTAGATTCCCTCATAAATGTTCTTGCAGATTGCTATGATCTGCGTAGGACTCATAATATTACACCTGGTGTCCTTGATAATGAACAATCAATGTAGAAGTATCACGTGTTCCTATGAGATCTTTTGATGCATCTCGTGGATCTAGACTCAATAAGTGCAATATTTGGTAATCGGAGACTGGAGCGGTCTTTCCTATTTCAATATCAACATAACTCTTAATGAGCGGTCGATAGATTAATGCAGGGTTCCCCGTGAGAATGAAACAAGCTCTTTTGAGAGAACTTGAGTGGTTAGAAGGTTTAGTGAATTGCGTCACTGGTTCCATGACGTCTTGTCTTCAATACCGGTGTTACCTCTTAGTAACCACCAGTAGCATATGAATTGAACCCGGTTTCTGCCCTAAGGTTGAATAATGGGAGGGCTATTTCTTTTCACCCTTTCTCATTTCATTTCTTTTTAATTCTTCAACCCCTTCTTTCCCTTTCTCATATATCTCCTTTTTTCATAATCATAACTAAGGACTTTATAATACTATCTATTCGGTATTGTCCTTGGGTAGATCCCTCCGGCTCTGGTGGATCATAGGACGGTTTTCCTAACCTTAGCCACCTTATAATTTCATGACTATCCTATGTTGCCATTGACCAAATATTTGAAAAATCACTCAAAGTGTTAATGATATAAGAAACACATTTTGTTAACGCTTTGAGAGTTTTTATATTTTCCAAATGCTCCCCCTTAACATGTGCTCATTGATTTTTGATTTAAATTTGCACATGTTGGGGTGAGTTGCACTTTTTGAATTGATCCACTCTTAATAGACATATACCCGAGGGACATGTTTACGTTGCTTAGTTAAAGGGATCCATTATCAACTTTTAGGTGATAACTAGCCCTAATAACTAACTTGAAGTTGTTAACATTCTTTAATAAGGAAGTTAGACCCGTCAAAGTACATCTAAAAAGAGCTTCTCGAAACGGTACTTTCTACTTGGATAAATCCTTTCAAATACTAACGGTTGTGTTTCGTCAATTCATGGGTCAATTCCGAGTCACGCTCACATGAGATGCCAAATCATTTATCACCACAATCCATTTTGCTCCCCCTCGTTATGTGCATTCATATATCAAAGAGTTTGACTAACTATGTAGCTTGTTAAGGGCTTAGCAATCTTGGATAAATCCTAAATTACTAACAATAAAACACTGAATGACTTTGTTAAATATGCGGAATCTACTTGAACAAAGCTTAAGAAGAATAATAAACTTCAACGATTCTATTAACTCTTTGAATCTGCTTTCGTACACAGACCCACAAACAACCCTAACAACTATAATATCGAACTTTTAGTTTATCTCTAAAACGTATATCTCTAATACCAACCTAGGGGTCCTTTTATAGGCATAAGAAAAACCCTAGTCGGTTTACAATTCTTGAACGACAAGTAAACTATCTCTAACTTTAGAATATTCTAGAATTTACATAATATTCCTTAATCTAATCTTGCATGTCGTCAGTCTTTAACCCTTGCAGTATTTTGACTTTTATCAACGAGCAGTACTTTGACCTTGAGCAGTACTTTGACTTGTATACTCCAACAATCCTACCCTAACTTGAATTCTACTTGTTTGACTTCAAGTTTCTTTTGTAATCTTCAAGATTCTGTATCTTCAAGGAAAGGTTGTATCTTTTAAAGTCATACTCGTTGTTGTTTTGTTACCATCAGTGTGTAGTTAGTATCTGCAATCTTTATCAGCAACAATTTGTTGTCTTTACAGCAACTTTAATTCTTCTCAGCTACTCAGCAATACAAGGTACATCAAATCTGTTTAAGTTTCATACTATTCTCATCACTTCCATGTGTGTTAACTCCTGCGAGAGGTGAATCATTGAAAATTAATGGATTTTGATGTCTCTTTACCAAAGCCATTAACTCTGGAGTAGCCAATGTTTAGGTTAAGTAAACCATGGTACATTGATAACCATATGATTTTTAGCAAATCATCAGCTATCAACGGATTTGAGTAGTCTTTACCAAAAGCCGTTTTCTTTTGGACTAGTTAGTTCTTTTATCACAACCATGGTGAACTAATTACCATACAAATGGATTTTCCACAGCATTTACCACAAGCCATTTTCTTGTGGGCTAGTCAACTCTTCACTTATCACAGATATGGTGAGTTGAAACCATACAATTTTTAGTAAATTGCCAACTAAAAACGGATTTGATTATCACATCAGAGCCATACCCTCATGATGAGTCAAACTCTTTCTTGTTTGTTAAACATGGTGAGTTGAATACCATTTGTTGTGTTGCACAAGTACTAACACCATGTTCATCTCCAAAAACAATTTGTTGTTGTAATCCTTTGTGCTTCAAAAAGTATTTTGCACATGACAAAAATTGTTATTTCAAAAGAACTTTACTGGTTTTATGCTGCAAGCAGTACTTTGTGAAAGTACTGTTTGATCAGCAATACTTTGAATAAAGTACTTGTTTATTCAAAAGATTTTAAACAATTAAGACCATACCAGTAATTAATCATCATCTTTTAATATTGTCCAATTAATGAACAAATTAATCACCATTAGAGCAGTTTCATCCTCTTGCTCTACTTCCATACCATGATCCAGCATCCTCATCATCAAATCTCTTGTAAGAGGATATCTTCTTTCTGCTAACATATGGATCATAGTACCATCTTCCAACTCTAAGACATGCACACCAGCCTTTTCAAAGAATCTGCAACTTTGAATTTCCCAGACTTCTTGATTCTTCCAAATATCATCTGTGCTTGTCTCCTCTGTTTCCCATAGTGTTGTGAGATCTCCCAGCAACAATACACCAATTCCTTTGAGTGGAAAGCTTGAATTTGTTGGTGTAGATGAAACAAATCTTCTCTGTCTATAAGATGCAATACATCCAACAACAAATTGAATGCTCTGAAGCTGTTATCTTCTCTATGAAAAACAAAGTAATCTCTATCTTTCTCTGATTCTATCACTTCCAAATTAGATATCTTAGCCTTTGTAGCAGCATCTTCTTTTGACTTAGGAAGCTCAAAGTCAACAACTCTTAAATAATTCCTCAGTTCATCAATTGTGTTTGCTCTTAATTCCACTGCAGATTTAGACTTCTTTGATGAATGTGGTTTAGTTGTTGTTCTTTTCCTTTTATTACCAGCCTCCATCATCTGTTGCCCTTCTTCAGTATCAAAACCAATAATGCCATCTACTTGCCTTTGATATGTTTCTCTGACAGCATCATATAAATTCTTCATTTCTTGATACTTTAACTTCTGTAGACCTTTGTATCCTCGACCTTTCAAATAACTCATCATATAATTCCTTTCTTGAGCTTTTGTCATTGTTCTTCTTGGTTGAACAACAATCTCTCTTTCTTTTTCAAATTCAGCATCAAGTTCTGCTTGTAACTCTTTAGCAGCTTCTTCATCTTTAGCCTCTTGAAAAGCCATTATTTGTGCTAAAGTGAATTCCTTCTTCCTCTTCCTTTTCTCTGGTTCTACCAAGATTCATTTCCCTTTGTCTTTAGGATCAGTTTCTTGAGTATGTTGAGGAGAAGGTTGCAGATCTTGAGTGTGTTCAACTCCAGGAATAACAATACCTCCAGGTCTGGACATATTTAGCATGATCTCAGCAATGGCCTCATCATCACTATTAGAAGATTTTATAACTTCTTCTTCCTGAACTGGATTGGATGGACCCACATCTTCTTCAAAATTTAAAGTCCTTGGTGTGACTAAAAATTGCCTCACAGTACCTTCATGAGCAGTACTTTGATGAGCAGCACCTTGATCAACTTCAACACCAGTACCTTCCAAATCCAATTCTTCTTTATCACCACTTATTGCTTGAATATTAGCATCTTGAAGTTCTTTTTGCTCATTCTCATCACTCTTTCTTCCAACAGTATCTTGATGAGAAATATTGTCTTCAAGTGGTGTTTGTGGAATATTAAGACCAGAATTAACATCTTCAAAATTGAGATCAACATCTTCATTAACAACATCTTTATTAACATTTTGAAAATTGGCATTGAGATCAGCATCTTGATTAAGAACAACATCTTCATTCAGATTCACATCTTCCTGATTCCTCCCAATGTGAATGAAGATAGCTTCCTTAGCCTCCTCTTCTTAGACTTAGAAACCTTTTTATGCTTCTGGAGACCTTCTGCATGTTTTTGAATAAGAGGCCTAACCAACTTCTTTAACTCCTTATACTTTTTCTGTAGCTTGGCCATAGCAGTAGCTTGAACATCATAAGCTCTCTTCAATCTCCTTAATTCCCTTGTCAAGGCATAGTTGTCTAGAACTTCCTCTTGAGCAGTTGCCTCCTCATCAGCCTTCACTCCCTCATCTCCTCAAGATGTTTGAGAACCATCTGTGGAAGTATAATCATTGGGTGGATGGTTGATTCTCACCAGGGTCTGATTCTGCAATGGCAATACCTTGCAGAGAAGCAGTGCTTTCCCTTGAAACAGTATATTGGGAAACATCTTCATGAAGAACAGTATCTTGATGAAGAGCAGTATGTTGAGAGACTTCATTATCTGGTGATGGTATGGGTTGTGCCCCTGAATTCTCAGTATGTGGAGATGATGCTTGATCTTGAGATTGAGCATCTGAAGGCTCATGATCTGAATCATCTTGTGCTACATCTCTAACAGCCTGAGCTACCTCCAAAATGTGAGCAGTGAGAGGTGTATTCCTACCAGAAAATTTGGCACTCTTGGTAGCCATAAAAGTGAACACAGAATGACTATTATCAATTAGAAGAATTTCTTGTCAGGAAGGGTAATGGCTGGCAAAAAGTTTTGAGGTTTAGGAACACCCTCAAGCTGTTTGTTCAAAAAGACCTGAATGAACCTGGGATATCGTTTACTTACGCAACCCCATATATGTGTAAAATATGTGTAAAATATGTGGTGAATCTTCGATTTGATTGACCTAGCACTTTCACCATTGTCGTTTACTTACGCAACCCCGTTTTCCTCAAAAAAACCACAAAAATTGAAAAATTTTGAAAAATTTCCAATGAAAAAAATGAAAAAAATATAAAAATACAAAAATAGAATAAAAGTTTTGACACCGCGTTTGACTTTCCTACTAGGTAAGAGTGAGAATAATAATTTTGACTTGATCCGGGCGTGTTGAGCCCTAGCTTGTTCCCTTAACCAAAGATGATCACAAAAGCTTTTGCTAGTTTTGTACACAAGGAGCTACTCTTTTGTCGGCTCCCGTACTCGACTTTATATATGCATGGCTTGATTATCGGCTAAGCATTCGCGGATCTCATTATTTGAGGTTTTAAATTTGCGAAGAACGTGAAATGATAGAGTTTCTTTAGAAGTTAGATGCTAAGCATAGAGTAGTTGGATCTCTTTAAAGCTCATCGAAAGTACTCATGACTTTTTGTTCCCACAAAATTGCTTCACCCCATATATGTGCAAAATAATTAAAGATGTTAGGTTTAGCCGATGAGTAGTTCTTTATCTTCTTGAGAGAATCTTTGCTTGGGAAATTGGGTACACATCATGGATACACGTCAATTGAGTTGTATTGTATATCGTTGAATAAGCGTAGTACGCATGAGGTTTCGGAGCTACCCAAAAGCCCGTTGTTATGTATAAGCTAAAGTGCTTTAAGACTTCGGATTGAGATCGGACCTTGGATCCTAGATTCCAACCCTAGCAGTTGGCGGTAGGTCTTGGATTGAAACCGTGAAGGTTCGGAGTCGAGAAGTTACTAAAGCAAGAAAAAGAAAGAAAAAAAAAAGTATCAAGAAAAGAAAAAGAAAAAGAAAAGAAAAATTGAGAAAAGAAAAAGAAAAG